>JAHDVE020011101.1:0-54003 GCA_022606495.2 Halesus radiatus
CTTAATTTTGGATTTGAGGCCAAAATACTTACCTAAACCTAATGATATTTTTTGTCATCAAAAAGTATAGTAAATATCTATTACGGATTAGAAGTAATTTATTTATTTTTGTTTTACATTATGAAATATAGGCCATTAAAGGAAATGATTTTCAGAGGAAAGACTGCGCCACATGTCATAAGATTTTAATGCGAAGGTGTCTTTAGACCATCATTCTTGTAAGTCTGGACATGTCAGAGTGTCAATCAATTCGAGCCCATAAAGTCGGAGAAAATAGGAAACCAACCTAGCCTTTTCTAAGACCGGTTAATAACTAACTCACTATCCATCACGCAGTTTCACCGCAGGGGTAGGCAAATATGACGGACCACCAAACAACCCGATATTGGCATACACTTCTTGTTTCATTCGAATTCATACAACGTCTCATACATTCTCTTCTATTATTCCGACTTCTGATATGGTCCGACTGAAGTATTTGATTCACTTGATCGTACCATGAGTCCCCCGCTTCTTCTTCCATTCTCATTCCCGTCATATATTCTCCTTTATTTTAGCGAAGAAGAATTCTTCTTCTAGAAGGTTTTCACTTTGTGATGTCATTATGTATTTTGATTAAAACAAAATAACTTTGTATACATCACTTTATATTCTCCTTTAACTTCTTACTTCGTTAATTCGCTCAATATGCCCAAACCTAAGAATATAAGCGTCCCTTTCTTAATCTTAATCGTTACGCTTACTTCAGCCTTGACTGTTCGTGCTATTTAATATCCACGTTGTTGATTTAATCATAATTAATTAACTTGTTCACGTGATGACCTCACAAGAGTTCCATCTATTGATTTAACCGATGGAGACATTGCGCTTTCAATATTATTATCTGAGTAGAAAGGTACTTTACAACCTTCCTCTTTTCCATTTCCTTCACCTCCCCACTTCCTTTCGTATCACAACATTCTCCGAATTGGGGATGTCAGTCCCTTGAGACTCTTGTGCTGTTAACAAAAAAATTAAAAAGAAAAATTAGGGAAAGTTATGAGGTGAGATGAAAGGAGGGCAGGAAAATGTGATATTTTTTTTAATAACTAGCTGATGTGTACCCGGCCTTGCTCGGGATTATTATTTTATTTTTTATAAAGGAATGAAGTTTTTAATTCTTTTTTGTCGTTTGGGTGCCATAAATGATTTGACAGCGAAAGTAATGCCTCGTGACGATTTTTGCTATCTCTAAACAAATAAAAATTCATTTAAAATTTTTATTTCATTCCAAATATTTATTTTTTTAAAACATATTTAAATAATATAGTTCTTAAGTAGGTACCTACATGTGTTTTCCATTTCGAAAATATTCTCCCTAATCAAACCTTATTCTTTTGAACATGTAATCTGTGGCTAACCAGAGTGGCACATCTATGGGCTAACATCACAATATAACATGGCGGGTTCAATGTTTTTCACACTGCTTTTAAAAATGTTATGGTAACAGTTTTACATAATGGATTTAATTCAAACTACTCTCCAAAGCTTCCCGGCACTAATAAAAACTATGCTATTTTCAGCGAAACCGTGGAATTTTCCAGAAAATCGAGGACACACAGACAAGCTTTCATTTTTATATATATAGTTAAAATAGAAATAACAAAATTTTAAACAATTTTAATAATTTTATTTATCTCCTTGTCTATAAGACTTGAAAGAACTTGTGAAAATCACAATGTGTAGAACACTTCAATAACGAAACAAATAAAGTTTCCAATGATTGCCTTTACAACCGCTAACCGCTCATTGGCATTTGATTGGTACAACAAATCGGGAACTTTGATTTGATTTATCATTAATCCATCAACATTAATGATTTATAGGCATTACCCCAGGATGACCTCAATGGCAGCCATTAATAAAGACGTTTCTTTGAAACAATACTAAATTATCTTTATTCTGACAGCCCATCTTTCTGTTATAATACGTAAAATTGGGGTTTCATGTGCACAGATCTGAAATAGGAGTAAATCCTAATTATTATTATTATCTAATAATACATACTTTCTTCAAAACCACTGTATTTAATATGTAAATATCTACATGTTTAATTAGGTATATTGTTTATCCTGACGAGGGGAGCTTTGCTTCTGAAACATGTAGATATTTACATATTAAATTCAGTGGTTTTAAACAAAGTAATTGTTATTAACTTAATAAATATGACTCCACAAAGTGATTTTATAACTAATCATCGAAGAAGATAATATTAACACATCCCAAAATGAACCACGACACCGAAAAAACAACAGAAATTAAAAAGATTTCAGTCGCATCTGGGAATCGAACCCAGGACCTCTACCTATCCGGGGTAACCGCTTAACCAACTAAGCTAATGAGACCACTTCAATTTACGCCATTTACACCGATATCATACTTCAAGTTCAAGACTTGTTAATATTATCCTCCATTTTTTATAAATCCCATATTATTGGCTGCTATCCTAATGATGGTTGCAAAGTTTCATCCCGAACTCAATTGCAATCGGAATGGAGTCTCGGATATACCTACCCCATTTTATTTATATGAGACATCTATTGACTTATTTTAATTTCTGTTGTTTTTTCGGTTTCGTGGTTCATTTTGGAATGTGTTAATATTATCTTCTTCAATGATTACATATTAAAATGAGGTTTACAAACTTCAATAAGTTATAAAAAAATAAATTGATTTTATATCTTTTGAATAAATAATAATTATTAGTTTCCGTGTTAAAGTAATACTTATACAGTTTAATATGAATTATATGTGATCGTATTAAACATAGAATATAATTATGTTGCTTTAGGCATTTTGATATAAATAATTAAAAAAGCATTTTTGGAACCTTGATGAAATTACAACCTCTTGGAAAACGTGGGTTCTTTCGCGATTTCCATAAATTACTTAAATTACTTAAATTACTTAAAACGACATAATTTTAATTTTTATTTGCATTTAATTTTCATTTAAAAATTAAAAACAATACTCACTTCAGTAAATGAAACGCGTTGTTATAAACCAAGAATATATTTTATTTTCACCAACCGGTTTCGCTTAACTCAAGCTTCATCGGATAACTCAGTTATTATATTTACCCTGATGAAGCTTGAGTTAGGCGAAACCGGTTAGTGAAAATAAAATATATTGGTGGTTTATAACAACGTGTTTCATTTACTTAATACAATATCAAACCACAAAGTGATTGCTTCTTATGAAAATATTAAAAACAATACATTTAAATATGTGCAGTTGAAAACTTTTAATAAAAATAAAACAGAGTAATGTTGTGCGTAAGTACACATTAATAAATGTTAACAAGAATGTGGGAAACCAGAAACTATACACGTACAAAGTTTAAAAATATTCTTCTGTAGGTTGACAAAAAAACTCTATTTTTTATTTCTTGCAATCGGTCCGGTCACATCGAAAGCCGCTCAATTTAGCAGGATTGCAAATTATTGCATCGTGTGCAATTCTATAACTCAAAATTATATTAGTAATATACTAACGGATCATCCATCAGCTTATACCGTCTGTATCGGACGTCCCGCCTCTCCCGGAATGTTATGACGGGGCCCACTTGTGATTAAAATATTGTTTGTTAATATATGTCACGGGCGGTCTGTGGCGAGCTTGTTCTCCACCGATCGCTCTTACTTAAATGACTGAATAAAAACGTTAGAGCGGTACGGCTAGTGGGAGGGAGACAGACTTGTCAGGCATTCACACGACACCGGCGGTCTGCGCTTGGTAGACCGCCATAAATAGCCTGCAAATGCCAGTTTGCGGCAGTTAGCATTCGACCGCCAGCCTGACAAGTACTTCTCTATCTCCACTGCCCGCTCTGACTTCTGAACCACCCGCCTTCTTTTACTTTGACCACTGCTTACCTCCATCAGACTACTGCCTCGGACTGGACCCAATAAGCAAACTGCCTCGGAAAAGGTTAACAAAATTCGTTGTCGTCAGTACCGTTCCTCCTTGAAAAAGGAATGGTAGGAGTGCTACCTCCCCTCCCAGCCTCGCTCCGTAGATTGGGATCAGTCGGCCTTTACAGTTCGCTTGTGTGCCAGATTACGTCTGGTACACCGCCTGTGTGTTGTCAAACCCGGGCAGATCCGGGGCACGAACGCTTCCTTGTGATAGAAGCAACTAGTACAGCCTGACATTTAAAAGTAGACTAAAATTGATTGCGCTGCAATCGTATAAAACGTTTTAAATGGTGGTAAAAACACAAAGATATAGCATATAGAAAAATCAAAGTAAGTTTAAAAGTCAAGTGCATATGCTTTACTTTAACCAAACGGTGTTAAGAAATTCCGATAATGAGGATATGATTCTATATCATATTTTAAAATAATTTCATATTATGCTTTTTTTATTATTTAAATCTTTGCAGGGAAGATAATTACACCGAAACGCCATTTTTTGTATTTCTGAAATTAAAAAAAAAAAAAAAAATCAAATTATTGTATAAAAATTAGAAAATTTAAAAAAAATGGTACAAAATGAATTTTGATGATTTGGCTTGTATATTTAAAACGAACTGTCAAACGCGAATATGTGAAAACATGTGAATGTGAAGAATACATTTCAAAGACACAGTCAGTAGCTTGGTGCTGTCATTGTAATGACATGTTTTAGTTATGGTCAAGCTGTACACTGGCTATTAAAGAAATCCACCGCTTACATATCCGCAGATAATCATTATCGGGTAATATTACTTATGGATACATTAAGCAGATGGATAACAGCTAAAGCAATAATTACCATGTAAGATAATTACCAGAATCATTCATTTCGAAGGATGACTTGTCCTGCGCGTACCGCAACGTGTTTGGGTGCCCCAGGCGAAACTCCACGTCTCCAGTCCGCCCCTGCTTGGCCGCCTAACTGCTTTCAACCGGCACACCTTAACCATCCACATTATATATTATAGATTATGTAGATGTGTAATATTAGAACGACCGCTAATTGTTCGTTATTATCGCCCGTATTTATTGAACCACGACCGAATTATTTAGACCGGAGTTTTGTGCTCCAAACAAAGAAAACCTTTTGAACAATAGATAATACGGAATACTCGTTGATTGTGGTAATAAAAAAACTAGAGAAGTCCTCCACTAACTATAATACCTATAAATTAATTTTTACTATACAAGATGTCCTGGGGTATATGCAGTAACTTTGGGAGGTGATTCTAAAGAATGATAATTAAAAAAAAAAAAAATTTAAAAAAACGTTTTTGAAATTCCAACGTTTTGAGGTAGTTTTCAAGTAAAAAGATGTAATAGTTTATATGGAATAAAATCTTATGCAATGGAAAACACTTTTTTGTATGAAAAAAAAAACAGCGTGTATCGTGTAGAATTATCTCCCGAGGTTACTGATCTTGACTCCAGGACGCCCTGTAAACCAACTGTCTGTCTATATGAAACAGCAAAAGCTGTTGAAGAGAGATGTCTGGCATCATGAAAATAGTAAAACTTTTGCGTCTGTTATTTAAACAAATCGCATGCTTTAAACTACCCAAATGGCAATAAAATATTCTAATTAGCACCTACTAGATATTAGGTAACAAGTATTACCTATTTCGCATATCTTTCCGTCAGGACATTGTGCCAAAAGTAGGATAAATCACAAAACGCGTTTCTCCAAAAAAAAAATGTCACCGTAATTATGAACCAGTGTGGATCATTTTGTAACCTCCATGTCGATGTGTTTTCATCCGAAATGAGTAAAGTTATTCGGTACCTACTTAATTTGAAAGGCTGATTGATTAATTTCCTAAGGTTTTCAAAAAAAAATTAATCGATGATTAAAAAAAGCAATCTTGAAACGGGATAAAAATTACGATCGCGAAATAATATCCGCATGATTTATCAAAATAATAATACGGTACCATGTAATTTTACCAAATTATAAGGCTTTACAGTAATATCATGTCTTCAATGAAAGCGCAATTAAAAACGAATTTTTCGTGATGGGGTATTAATAATTTTGACCTAATTGCTGGAATGTATGCTCTTCGAGTTGTTTTTTGAAATTCGACTGAAATATTTATTTGCACTGATCGACGGACTAACTATTTTATTTCTAAGTTTCTACGTAGATCACTTTTGTCCTCCATGATAATGTCCCCAGAATGCTGCTAACACCCGTAGCCAGTGTAACGATGATTTTTTTTTCATTTAAATATGGGGAAACACATCATAAATGTAAAAACATTACAGAACAGAAATTTTAATTATTTTCTGAGTAAATCGGTTTTAGCGATAATAAATCATTATTTTTGAAAACCCGTCCAAATTAGAATAGCTTGGGAGTGAATAAAATCATATAAATAAGTCGTCACAATGTGGATTAACCGCATTTTGAAAATGGCCTTGAACGACGAAACAGCTATCACAATAATAAAAACTACAAATGCTTGCAGAACTTAATAATAATATTATTAAATTTGATTTACATTACACTTTTAAAAAATTAAATGGAGTTCTACGAATTAAACACAAAACAATAAATAACTATGACATCCCCATTTGGGGAAAAATGTGAGAATGAAAGTGGGGATGGAAACAAAGAAGGTTGGAAAGTCATCAGCTAATCAAATCAGGTCACTAAAATTAGCTAAATAAATTTAAGCACCTTTTCGTTTCTGAATTGTAATTCACTAAGATGAAATCGAGTGTATCGTACTCTCTGGAAACATGTGCAAATTTAAAATTCATATTTGAATATATTATACAACTGAAGAAACCATTAAAAAAATGTTTTGCTTCACTTTAAGCACACAACCTCTGTGTTCAGATGCAAGTAGCGAAATATCACTCTTTTCCGAATGTTCTCAAATATTCGTACGTACAGTACGATTATATCCCTTCATTTATTCTAAATAAAATATTTCATCACATTATCCACAAAGCTGTGCTATTTTGTAAAAAGACACTTCTACACCCAACAAGGATCAACATAAAAATAACGAATTAATTAGTTTCTTGTCTTGTCTATGACACTTTACTGTCCCTGCTTGAAAGTCGACATCCAATCGAGTCGGAGTGAGTGGTCCAGTTTTGATAAAAAAAAACAATGATATTTTGTCAAAAGACACATTTACATCCAATGAGATTCAACATAAAAAGACCGAATTAATTGTTCGCCTGTCCTGATAGATAACATCCAATCGAGTCAGAGTGAGTGATCTAGTTTTGACCAAAACACCGAGTCTATAATTAAACCCTCTCCGAATGTTTCCATAAAGCCATTATGTCATGTTTTTTGTGACAAAACCCAGTCGAGTGTTCGTATGGCCAGCGGCCAATTGAGCTGAATATAAAATCAGATTCGAAATCATTTGATTACAGAGCAATTAAGATATAATTCTTTACGACTTCCCACAGAATCTCGGAGCGGCTTTCTGCGGTTCTGTTTACGAAATTAATTACAAAGCTACAAAGTCTCAATCGGTATTGAATCGGTAATTAATTATTCGATATCGATCGTGCTACACGTTTTAATTCTAGGGATTGGAATCTAAGTCGAACGAGAAATTTACTTTTACGCTCTAATGGACAGCCAAAACAAATGGTCGATGATAATTAATTGTATTTTTATTGAGAAATTATATTTCATTGGAAGATACTTAATTTTGTACGAGTATTTTTTTAAAATCTTCGTTTGATTTAAATTTATTGTAACTATTACGGGGTGAAACTAACTCAGTGCTGTAATCAAAGAAACATTAATTATGAAAAATAATTTTGTGTGCGTGTTTATTTATTTTGTCTCCATTAATTTCGCCAAAAAATCAAAATCCACCAAACTTCAGCCGTCGGGTTCCCACCGTCGGACATTCGTCGGTTCATTCCTTTTCACTGCACAAGCAACAATCCTCGCTTATAATGATTAGTGACTGGACCGGTAGTGTCGTTATAGGCCGGCTAGTGGCTGACTTGACAAAGGCGTCGTGGGTTCAATTCCTCAGCTCACTAAGTCCTCCATCATCTTCACCCAATCAACATTCTCCGCTTTTAATGATAGTGGCAAGATAAATTCCAATATTGCCAGGTTATTCGTAAATGGGGAATGTATGTCCTTCTTTAAAAAAATTATGGCAGTAGAGGAAATTAAAATATTTTCAGTCGTTGTCTGGAAATATTTTACTTTCGTTAAGAGCCAGCACTAAAAAATTACCCTAAACATCACTTCGTAGTTTGCTAACTCAAACAATAGTACAAATGGTTTATATGTCAATTCATCACGGATATTTAGGAAAATGTGTAAGGTTACAAAAGACAAAAGCCCTCAAACTGTAATATTTTATATTCTATGAAACACATAACAAATTTCTGAAAATATGTGCAGTTTGAAAACCAGTAAATGCAATTTTTTAAGTTTTTATTTTTATTTTTATAAAAAAATAAAAATGAATAAATGAATACCGCACAAGAGTCCCAACTACTCCCAACCGTCTGGAGCCAGTGAGACTATGGCATCCCCAATTGGGGAATGTTGTGACGCTGAAGGTATTGGGGAGAGGAAGGAGAAGAGGAGGAGGAAGGTGGGGAAATGCCTGGCCATTCAGATCTGGTCACCAAACACGGCTAAAAGCCATTTAAGCAACGTTTCAATTCTGAATGGTGGTCTTTCACCAGGGCGATACTGAGAGTATCTTCCACTCTGGAACGTGCGCAAACATGCAATATATTAGTTTTTAAATGAATTAATTGTGAAATAGCCCAAATTAATTAAATAAAAATTTACTTGTTCACGCTGGGATTCAAACCCGTGACCTTCGGATTCGAAGTCGAGAGCCTTACCCGACCATAGAGGCCGTCAAAATGCAATTTTTGAAGTTACTCCAATAATTCCATTACGTATTTCATGTAGAATTTAAAAGATTACAGTTTGGGGATTTTCATATTTTGAAACCTTATGTATGTTCCTAACTATCCTATAAAAAATACTGATAAATCACTCATAGTATTTCTGGCGTTAGCAGACTGCAAAGTGTGTATTTTTGGGCGCTGACCGTTAATAAAAAATAAAAATAATACAGGTAAAAATCGCCAAAAAGGCCATTATTTAATCTAAGACAGACGCTTACGTTGTAACCGTGTATCATGGGTCATCATCATCTCATGTTATAACAATCGTTAAGGTATTTAAAAAAAAATATTCCTTTGCATTGGAGTGTGTGGATTCGAAATATTATATCAATAACATGCCAAGTGTTTAATTTTGAAATGAGAATTAGGTTTGTTCCTACCGTGATGTTATTCTGCCAGTTCCTACCCTTCTAACCATCACTACTTAGTTTGAAACTATTTAAAAAATAGAACAGAAGAAAGTGCGAATTCGAACACTTTTATTTTGAGCGGGAAGATTCAAAAGGATTGTCGTCGAAGCTGGTTGGTGTTGTTCGTCGTTAGGGAAAATATCGTTTTTCTTCTTGTATTTGTCGTTACGTAGTAATTACCTCGAGGTACTGCGCTCAGAATTATTGTCGGTAAACTATTAAATAAAGTGTATTGTGGCTGTTTTATGTGCTCGAACTCCTTCGCACATGCTACCTTGGTAAGCGAAATGCTTGTCCTTTTCCTGGTTTATGTATATATATTTATTTTATTTTATTTCAATACGATACCTTTTCTATTTACATAGTAGGAAATTTGCAAGGCTAATAAGAAAATATCTATATATAAAAATTAATTATTGTATGTTTGACTGTCCTCGATTTTCTTAAAAATTACCGGACCGGTTTCGCTTAAAATAGCACAGTTTGTTCTTATTAGTGCCAGAAAGGTTTGGAGAGTACTTTAAATAAAATCCAATATATGAAACTGTTGCTATAACGTTTTAAAATTAGTATGGGAAACATTGAACCCACGATATTTTATTTAGATTAACCCATAGATATACCACTCTAGTTAGCCACAGATTAAATATTCAAAAGAAGGTGTGTTTGGGTAGAATATTTTCAAAATTAAAAACACAAGCAGGTACCTACTTAAGAACTTTTTTAATAAAATATGTTTTGAAAAAAGTAATTTTTGGAATGAAGCAAAATCTTCAAATGAATGTTTCTTTCTTTAGAGATAGTAATAGTCGTCAGAAAGCATTACTTTCGCTGCCAAATCAATTTTGACACCCAAATGACAAGCAAGAACTTACAACTTCATAACTTTATTAAAAATAAAAAAATCCCGAGCAAGGCCAGCTAGTTCGGGATATTTTTTCATGGTCCTCCTCATTAGGGGTTCCTGTAGTAGGCGATCTAGCTTTTATTTGAAACTGATAACTGATTAAAGCTCCTACGACGTTATTTTCAAAATGCTGAATAAATGCTCTTCTTTGAGCCAGGTTTTGATTTGGTTTTTTAAATCCTTTGCATATCCCATTTTTTTTATCGCTGGTGGAAGTGAATTGTAATTATCAATTTTTTTATTAAATTAAAATAGAATATTTGTACATTGGTTACATATATTTTAATGTGAACATACTATGTTTACACATATTTTTTTTTTTCAATTTAATTCACAATATACAATTTCGAATTGCAAATTAAACTTTAAAAATTACGAGATAATTAAAGAGCTTAGTGGAGAGGTATTTATAGTTCCTTCGTCCAAAAGCAGTTTTAATTGTAGGTATATTCATAATGTCATTTTGGTTAGCTCTTGTGTTACATAAACTTTCGCCTAAGTTCATCAAACACCATTATCGTTATTTTGCAGTCCACTCTTCAAGTTTATCTGAAGCTTTATAATTCGCATACAGTTTTGGATGTAACATCAGGAATCAGAATAACAGAAGAGTATGCATGAGACGATGTATGAATGTGAATGAAACAATGAGTGTGTGCTAAGACAGAGTTATCTGACGATCTATTCCCTTCGCCTACCCCTGAGAAGAAACGGCGTGATGGTTAGTTAGTTACCTATTTAGTATTCAGTCAAAAGAAGATTTTAGTCAAAAATTTCAACCAAAAACACAACAAAATAAGAGAATCCGAAACAATTTGAGCGAAAATCTTTAATGAATCAACGAAATTTATGATACCCTTATGAGCGGTCGCTTTCCCCGAGACTTGAACGTCGTAAAAATTACAAAAAATCAGGATACACTCACAAAGGCATAATTTGATATATTGCCCGGGGCGAGTGGAGCGCCCGCTTGCCATAGCGTACGTAGATCAATTGAACTGGAATCTTAATGCCGTGTAATCATTAGCATCAAACTGTCAGTCGCCGAACAGATATACCGATGCAAGTGTACTGTGGGCGTGCTCATATGTCCAAAGTAAGCTCAATTTTTCCTTGCTTTAAATGAAATTGAGAAAAAATCTCTAAATTCTTTCTTGAATATACAATCAATTACAATGGCATGGCAGTTGAAGAAGGGTCATTTTTCTTGAGCAGATGATCAATTATAGCTTGGCAATAAAATGTTGACATTTAAAAAAGTGGAACTACATTTTTTCGTAACTATGTCTTTGAAATTTTGTTCTTCGCGTTCATATTTTTCAGGATCGAATTTGACAGTTCGTTTTAAAGACACAATCCAAAACATCATAATTCGGTATTAACGTTTTTTTTCTTTGTATTTTTGATATGTGAATTTGATTTTGTTTTTATTTACTTATCTAACATCAAATACATAGTTATTTCGATACGTAAATTTCAGAAATACCAAAAATTGCATTTTCCTTGTAATTGTCTTCCTAACAAAGCATTAAAGAATTAAAAAATATATGCATCTCCTTTCTGACAGTGCCTCTAATTTCTGTATAGCGTTCGGTGAAAGTATAATAGATGCTTTTTAAACTTACAATAATCTTCCCATGAGGCATCTTTGTGTTGTCATTTAAATGTTTTAAACGATCGCAGCTCTTTCGTTTTTAATCCACTATAAAATGTCAGACTAAACACGGGCCTGTCTGGTGGTGCCCAGGAGTCGAAGTTAGGTAAATTTTCGCTTACTTCGGGAGAAATACCTTTTCGAACTTTTGGCACTTGGAAATATGTTCTTGAACAGATGATTACTTAACTAAACTGTCTTACAAATCGGTATAGATTACACTTCTATTGATTTTCTGTTCGGTGCTGTCAGTGGACATACTACAACACGAAATGATGCTTTGCCAGATCAGAAATTATTATTCTACGGTTAAAAGTGGCTCGTAAATCAGCACCGCGGAACAATACCTGTCTGTCCTGTACGAAACGTATGTAATTTTTGCGCATTTTTAAGAAATATGTATCTGCCTCTTTGCAGTTATGTGTAAGTTTAACAAAGATTCGTTGGTGCATATTTTACAAAAGTTTGCACAAACCAATCTAGTTTTACATTTGAAAAATGTTTTACCTCTACAAAAAGGCTTCTCAAAAATCATGCACGTCAATTACAACTTTTCTAAAGAAAATGTATACTAAAGAAGGACACTTAGGAACAGATGGACGAATTTATATGTGCAGTCGCGGTTGTAACTACTATGGATAGGTACAAAGAATATCTGTATTTCAAAAAATATTCCTTTGTTTCTTCCTCATTTGGTCGCCTACACAGATACGTGTATTGTTGATCTGTGGAAATGTTTTTTTTTATATTAATAAAGGAACATAATAGGAACGAAATAAACATATAATTTATGTATGGCAGTGAAGCATGGAGCTGGCAAAGGAAGGATGAAAGCAGACTGAATGCTGTAGAAATGGGATCTCTGGGACATATGTATGATAAAACTTTATATGACCCTGGTAAAAATGAGTAGATCCGGAAAAAATGCAAGGCTATTCTTAACATAATGGTTAAGATTAAGAAAGGGACTAGGAAAGGAGAGAATAAATGACCCGAAAGTTAATGGTAGAAGAGGTCGCGACCGCCCGGGGAAGACAGCACGAACAAGTGAATCAAATACTTCAGTCGCATCATGTCAAGAATCAGAATAGAAGAAGAGTATGTATGAGACGATATATGAATGTGAATTAAGCAAAGAGTGTTCGCCGACACAAGGTTGTGTGCTAGTTTATCCTCTCTGCCTACTGCTAAAGTTATTTACAATAAATACTTAACTCTTTTCTCTTATAATTTATTCATGTTCGGTAAATAATAGATATGGCGTTTGCGATTTTTGAAGGTAGTATATGTAGTAATAAAATATTTAATCTGTAGTGCAGGAGTATTTAGCAGAGTAGTTAGTCTATTGGCACTTCACGCGTTGGCAGTAGGATTTCAATAGTTTGAATAAAATTATTCTTATCTTTTATTTTTACGATCTTGAAGACAGATTTATTGTCCTAGCTTAGATTTCAGCACTAAATAAAATATGCTCCAGATGTCGACAGCGTGCATTTATTTTTATCTGTACTCGTTCATTGAATATTCACATAATAAGCGCGATAAATTGTAGTCGAAGAATTCTGATATTCGTAATATGTTATTAGCGATAGATTAAGCCGTTAGGATGTTTGAACACAATATTATGATAAATGTACGTAATGGACGCGTCAGTTGATAAACTGACCAATTATATTCTAATGAGAGAAAGTTGATGGTTTAATTGAAATCACCATTAAAGTTAGAAACTATAAATAATGCAGCTCTATGCACCGTCGTACAGTCTGACTTTTATAGTAGACAAAAAACGAGAGCACCGCGATCGTTTAAATGGTTTTAAATGGCAAAACCAAGATGGTTCATAAGAAAATAATTAATAATAATAATGTTTTATCATCTTCTTTATTTATAACAAAATAAAAATAATTATATCCTTACTGGGATTTCCCGTGCTGAGGACTTAATTGTATGTTTAAATAGCACAATGGTCCAAGTATATATTTTTACTTTAACGGTTTTCATAAATTAGTAGTATTGTTAACATTTTTTAAAAAAATTACTTCATCGATTTAGTTCATTATTTTCTATGTTTTTATTTTTTCGTAAATTTATAAAAAATAACAATTGTTTTATAACCTTTATGTTTATATAATAATTGTTCGCAACAAAAATGTAATAAATAATAATAAATAAAAAATATATGACATCAGACGAATGGGAAAAAAAATGACAGCGAAAGGAGAGTGCATATACGAGTACACGAATAGACCAGTGACAAATAAATACGACAGAAATTTACATAGTGAAGATAACGTAAAATCAAAGCCTGAACATGGTTTCGATAAAGTCCACGTATTGAGTCTTATTAATAGTAAATATTAGTTTGTTAAAATTTTATCATGGTTCCAGTAAGGGACCACCAATTCTTCTAAGGTATTTGCTAGAATTAATAATGTATGTACCAGTCTGAAAATAACTATAACCAATCCGGTCTATCAACAAAAAGTTGAACAAAGAAAAATATTATTTTATTACAATCATTACAATAGAACTTTACCACGAAACAGTTAAAAAAAACATATGTTCAACATTCAGTTTTGTTATATTCTCGCAACGTTAAACGAGAAACCAAGATTTTCAGTCAAACCAAAACAAAATAATAATATCGTAGGATTCATATAGCGCAGTTTTGTTTTATTTTACTTCAAGTCCAAAACCCAAATGTGATCAAATATATAAAAAAAAAAATTATGTCAAAACACTAAAATAATACCTAATAAGTTCAACGAAAATATAAATTTTAATTGGTTTAACTAACGTTCCGGTGTATTATTATGAAATTTTTAAAGAAGATGTGCATCAATCGAACCGTGTATTTTGTTTGGTATAAATAACTGTTGGAAGATCCTGTAGCCTGCATAGAGCCTGAGGGAGATATGAAAGAACGCCAGAAGACAAGGGGTGAACGTCTATAATTGTAATCTTATCACGCACTTGGAGTTTTCTTAACATCTAACAACAGGAATAACGTGTGCTTTTTTCAAATATTATAAATTTAAAAATAATTGCAATAAATTTGGAGAGAGAAGTAACAACTTTTCAAAACATTGGGTGTCATTAAAAAATGATCCAATATACAACTAAACGTCATATTATATTAAGAAACTTTCAGAATTCTCACTTTTATGCGAATAAACGACTAAATGTAATCAATTTTTAATTATTAATTATTTTTATTGAGATTTAAAAACCTCATTTTAATATTTCATCATTGTAGAAAATCATATTGACATAACCTAAATTAAACATGAAAACGGAAAAAAACGACAGAAAATAAAAAGATTTCAGTCGCTTCTGGGACACGAACTCAGGACCTCTGCCTATCCGGGGCAACCGCTTAACCACCTTAGCTAATGAGACCAGTTCAATTTGTCATCTTCATTGATATCATATCTCAAATTCAAGATTTGTCAATATTATTAGTTTTTTTTTCCGTTTTCATGTATCATTTAGGTTATGTTAATATTATTTCCTACAATAATTAAAGACTAAATGTAACTTTATGTAGTTCTATCGGGGGGAAATCGGGTTTTTAGGTTGAATTTTGTATATGAGCCAGTATCAACGCCAAATTTTTGATAATGAACTTAAATTCAAACGGTAAACAACTAAAATAAATGTGTATTGGAAAATAAGCAATGTCCCGCTAGAAAACATGGCCTGTCTCGTGATTTTCTGCTGAAAGCCAAGAACTGTTTTTTATCATTTAAAGTTTTTTTTAAATTTAAGGGTCTTAATAACACTTTAAACGTAACAGTTGGGGCAGACGATATAGTATGTTGGTACTATTTATAAACTAATTGGTAATGTCATGTAATATTATCTTGCTCTATTGTTATTTGTACCTACTTTATATTTGATTATTTACACCCTTAGTTTCTAAATTGTTATATTATAATACCTGCTCATGAATATTTTATGTCATAGTTTTAATTTGCATATATAGTATATATGTTACTTTACAATTATATTAGGTTAGGTTAGTTTGTGTAAAGCGCACTTGAGGTGAACCTTCACAAAACTGCACTATAGAAATTAACTCTTTTTATTATTATTATAGATAGGAGACAGTATTAAAAGATACTTTCCCCGTTATCACTCTGAATTTTTTAGATCCGAGTCGAGAATGGAAACGCATTAGGAAAGCCCGCGAGAATTTGATTTATCGTGGATAATTATCGAATAATATCTGCTTTGCATCTCTTGTTATACCATTATGATAATTCCACCCTATTACATCGAGTGCTCTATGCTTTTCTCCCTGTCCTGAGAGAGAAGACATACGATCTTACATCTGTCCCCTCCATCTTCATGCAGTCGTCCCTCTCTGGTAGATGGGGGGAGGGCATTTCTGAAGCCGATTGGCGCTGTATAATCGTCAGTCGTGGAGAAGAATACCGCACACCCACTCTTTGCATGAAATATCGTTACGCTCCAATAACCGAGCTTCTCGGTAAAATAATACCTTTCTTGCGGAATTTTATTTATATTTTGATGCCGATGTAAAAATACACCGGTATAAAAATATTAATGCTTTTGAATATAAAGATGTATACAATTATGGCGACTTCAATAAATCTAATTAATATTTGCGCATTGCCACACCAAAGAACAAACTACCTTTTTACCACTGTTATGTCTATATTGCACTCACTTAAAATCCAATTCAGGGCAGTTACGAAGTAAAAAGTCGGTGAGCACTTAAAGCCATAATTATTTTAGTAAGTTTCTGAATCACCTTGTTTGTGGGTTCTTGGAGTAACTGCATTATTTGAATGGTCTGTAGGTATATACATACTCACAATATTGCTCCTGAAAAATACTATCATTTAGGATAGATACGTTGCTTGAAATGGCTTTGGCCCTGTTAAGTGACCAGATCCGAAGAGCCAAGCACTTCCGAGTCTTCCACTTCCTAGTCTTCCACTTCCCCTTCCTAATCCCTTCAGCCTCGCAACATACCCTAATATAGGAAATGACATAGTCCCAAATGATCCCTTAGTTATCCCTCATCGTATAGAATCTTTTCTCAACAAATGATTTTATTTGTTTATTTGGATGATGGTGTAAACAATAACAGAATCTGGCATAGTGAGATAATCTATTGCTAAATTGAGTGATATCAATGAGTTCACCCAATCGTTTCTATAAATGCGTCGATAGCGTTGTGCGAATCAGGAGTAACCCAGAAGTAGTTAATGATAGAAATGATTAATAGGACTTGCTGCCAAACAGGAAATCAATATTGAGCAGGTGGTATTTACCATTATTCTGTGCGGCTTTATGAAGCTTCTTAATGCTTTATTCAACGAAATTATCATGTTCTAATCAAAGAAAATACATAATTTTCTCATTGGACAATCCGATATGATTGATATCTCCAACAGTCCCAGTTCCATCGGAATCCCGCCACTACTCCAACTGTACGCAGAGATAATTAACCCGTGTTTGGTCGTGATTCCGTCCTGACGCACGGAGGAATGCGACGCCCGCGGTATCAAACACTTCCTCACCTCGCTGGACGCCCGCGCCGGGCACTCCGGGCGCGTGAACCCGGCACCACACCGCCGCGGCACGTCATGCGCGTCGGGACTGCGCACCAGCCCGCCAGCCTGCCCGGCAACCAACCTGTGTCATCAACGATCGTCGCTGCTCATCAGTGATGGCGGAAGGCCTGCAGATGTGGGTTGAGGGATAAGACTTCTGGATATTATTCAATGTCACAATAGGTACTGCAAATCGACATTGTTCAATTTTATACTCATTATCGTTACGTACGAAAGGGCGCTGAACTCTTTTTGGTTTTATTATTAATTAATCATTTAAAAAAAATTTAATATAATTACATATAATAGATTTAATAATACAAATATTTCTTAAAAGCTAATTATAAAAACTATACATATTTTTACAAAAACTACCCAACTAAATAGAGAAAGATTTATCGTGTTTGAGTTGGGGAGCAGCGTCATGTAGCGGCAATAATGGTAGCATAGATTCTGATCTTCTTTTGGTGCTCGTTCTTATCAGAGTTTGGCTATCATCTGGACAATCTTCACCCTGCTGATTGACAGCCCGAAACAATTCAACGACACCTTATGTGTTCGTGTAGATTTCAAGATAATTATGTGAACGCTCTCCATCGAGGTGGAAGCTTAAGTTGCCATTATGTTTTGCCTGGTCAATATTAATTCCTAGTTAGACATATTGCCTCTTCTATTTTATTATATTCATAAGGTGAGCTCCGGTAGCTGCTAGTGGCTATGGCAAATATCTCGTGAGGGTTTTGAAATAAGTTAATGGTTTGTTTTCTGTTTTTCTTTAAAGTCTCATTTTTCTTAATGTTTTATTTTATTTATTAAAATTAAATTTGAGAACTCTGTGATATAAGTAGATTTATAAATAAATGCATATCTAAAGCTAAATTGTGAGTGCCTGCAAGACTTCTTTCCAGGTCCTCTTTTTTCAGTTATTCTTGTGAAAGCAATTCTGATGAAGATCGCTTAAAAGCACCGTAGCTACCTGCTGAACTGGCAACAAAGATTTACTATTTCAACAGCTGTCAAACACCTGAAGCACGGGGACACTAGTGACATCTATATTTCGTATACAGTCGCCGGTTTTCCCTAATAGCTTCATTCCCATCCTGTTATGTCTATTATCGGCTAGATAGTCTATCTCTCTTCGTTCCGTATTCAACTAATTTTATTTTTTTATCTCGTGTTCTTATTTATATTGTGTAAATTTAATCACAGGCTTTTATAATTGAAATAAAAAACAACTCATTTTAACCATTGGTAAGTCGCTTAATTAATCACAGATCCTAACATACGCTCCTTTTATTAATGCGATATATTAAATATAATTATTTTTACAGTAACTCCACACAGGAGACCCTGAGGGAAATAATTTCCCTCAAGACCTATATCATCTTTGGGGATGCTGTGTGGAGGCTCAAAAATACCCTCAACTTACAGAATCCCATCAATACATAATTCCTTTAACGTTGATTCTTAAAATAGTGACCCCGACCTGATTCAAACACTCACCCAACGTGATATTTTTGCACTAATAGCACTATTCACACTAATTACCCATCACATCAATAAACTAACGTGATCGATTTTGGGCAGTAAATTGACCACGGTATTGAGTAAAACAACAAAAATGCAGACCATACGTTTAATCTTTTTCTTCTCTTCTATTGTAGATTAGCTATCACAAGGAAATCTTTACCCCTGAAAACTGCACCCGGAATACTGCAGTAATAACTGCAGTGGTACGAGTCACTTGTTAGTGAAGATGAAGATAATTTAATACATTGGTATGTTTGGGCAGCCCTGCATCGGGCACGAATCACGCCTCCGGCGATGCTGGCACAAACAATAATTAAATAAGCACTCTTTTTAATAAGAGATTGATCCCGAGTCGATCATATCCCAAATTTAAATGCACGCTCGTCAATTATGTCATGATTATCTGGACTTTGTAATTCGTGTGTATGTTAGAATTTGAATATATTAAAAATTAGGGCAGACGCTTTTTGAAACTTCTAGAACAGGATCTTAGAATTGTACGGTATAATTAGACAAAATTATAATTTGAGGCCGTGTTTTATAAACGTTTTTTTTTCTGCGTGCTTCATCATCCTACTAAAATAAAATGGGTTACAGAGACAGAACGGTTTTCAGGGGAGGTTTATATTTATTTTTTATTTCTTACTATTAACTATTTTATATAAATAATAGTCTCTACTTGTCGCCATACGAAATTCGTCTAAGAAAGTGTTACGAATTTCAATCCTGGAGAAGCTTTTAACTTTATTAGTATATAACAATATATGGAGGTTTTCTATTTGAGTTTTAGTACTTTTTTAAATAGTTATTACTAACTCTAAAGGTTTAGCATTAAATATAATTAAATCTAATATCAGTTAAGAATTATTGTCGCATAACAAGCATCTTATTATAAAATATGTAAGCACTTTATAATTTGTCTTTATGTGAATTTATGTTTGTAAAAGCCCACAAAAAATAATGTCTTATAGAGAATTAGGATATCTTTGCAAATAATGCTGTTGATATAGGGTTTTGGTAGGGGTACATAAATCCTTATCATAGGTTTTTTCAGAAAGCGAGCTGGACAATGGATTCGACCGCCGAAACAGCTATTATATAAAAGTAATACAATACGAAAACTAACAGAACTCGTCAAGAACATGTGAAAATTCTGTGAAAAAGTAGATTTAACTTATTGAATAATGCTGAGCTAAGGGTTTAAAAAAAATTGTTTTATTGCATACTCTAATAAAAAAATATGTTTTGTCAATTTTTATTATTTCTTTTCCTTTCCTTTCTTATCGGTTACAAATTAAAAATAATTAGGTGTTTACACTGTTTATCTTCAAGATTGTCCAGGGCACAAACATACTATGATATGCTTGGTCGATGTCTGCAACACTGATTTAAAAAAATATATACCAATTACTTCATTTCTGCACTACGAGTCGGTATTATTTTTTTAAAGGAACTATTTGCATTTTCACCGTAGCAGTTTAATTTTATTCTCTACTTTTGCCATTCAATATTAAAATCATAATTTATGCTCCATTTAATGGCCATTAAAATAAATTGTGCATTTAATAAATTAATTGCGGCCTTACGACGGCGAGCATTATTTTAGTCACAATCAAGATGTGGTGTTTTTTCTCTTATTAAGTTCCTCATTATGTTGCAGATCGGAACAGAAATAAAAGCAATTGTGCCCTCGCTGGCTCCGGAGTCGAGCCCTGGGGCCGGCGGTCCAGCGACTCGGACTCACAGCATCCCGGCCGCTCATAATGCACCCGAGACGCGAACCCGACGCCCACGGAAATTAGCCGAGAACTTGATTCAATAGACCACCAGATAAGATGCTGCAATAATGATGAGGTGTTATTCAAGTTATTTCTCAAATTATATCAATACTAATAATATGAGGTAATTTGATTGCTTGCATAAAATGTTTACTCCTTGTTGAATGCTGACTGTCAAGAGTTTCGTTTGCGTATTGAACTGTATCAAATATCTTTGCGAGTATTAGAACATAAGAATAATGGACTTTGACATAAAATTTTTTAGTATCTCCTTAATTCCCGCCTTTCTTAATTCTTAATTTATTTTCCCGCCAATGAATTTGGAGCGTCGATTCCAGTCATCATAAATCGGTTTATAAAAACGTTACATATAATTTTTTTTTTTTTAGGGAAAACAATCTATTCTATACACATTTTGGACATATTCCATATTTGCATTAACCATTGAAGTTTCCTCATAAAATATACTTTTACAAAATGAGAAAAACATATCTATACTAGAATAGGGAAAAAATCTAATCTTCTATATTTTAAGATACACCATTTAATACAAATATAAAATATATGCAACTATAAGTAAAATCCATAAAAATTGTATATACAATAATGTGAACAAAATGATAAACGATATGTAAATTTAAAAAAATATATATTATTATTATTATTCAATATTTATATTTTACTATGATTTTGCAAGAAATCGTTCTTTTGACATGGTGTGAAACTTTTTACGAAATACAACTGGTTTAC
Organism: Halesus radiatus; assembly: GCA_022606495.2. Classification (NCBI taxonomy): domain Eukaryota; kingdom Metazoa; phylum Arthropoda; class Insecta; order Trichoptera; family Limnephilidae; genus Halesus; species Halesus radiatus. Next base: position 21,527 of record JAHDVE020011101.1, read on the forward strand.
AATTAGATAAATTTAAAAAATGTCTTAAATGTATTTTCACATGAATAACTCTACTTAATATATTGTTAATATAAATTTTATTGATATTGATACTATCTTGATTTTATTTCTTTAATACTTTTTTTATATTAAACAACAATTTTTTACAGTTTTAATTAATTACTTACCTACTTTCATCATTTATTGTTAATTTTTGTATATATGTGTAATTTTTTTATTCTTACATTATCATATTCCACTTTCTATACTTGTCATTATTTTAGTATACTGTTTATCCTGATGAGGAAAGCTCTGCTTTCTACACATGTTGATATTTATGTATTAAAAAAGTGGTGTAAATAAAATTATTCTCATTGATTTATTGTTACTCAATTGAAAAATCGGTTTATTTATAAAAAAGTTCTGCAACGTAATTATTATTATGCGTGATAGCTGTTTTGCCTTCTGAAGGCACTATCATACTTGACAAACGAGACAGTTAAAATGAACCGCTTTTTATTTTGAATAATAACAGTTAGTATATTTTTTTTAACCTTGAATATAAACGAAGTTCTACAAATTAATCTTGAACACAGTAAAAATAAAAAAAACACACAAACAAACAAAAATACAAAAAAATAATTAATGTAAATCAAAGAAAAATAATATGATGAGAATGAAATTGAAAATGGGAAATATAACTTCAAGATCTATAACGCACAGCAGAGATAGGGAGCTCGTAATTTATTAACCTTGTGATTTAATTGTTTCTTGTATGCATTTGGTAAATTGGCCTGGAGATAAATGGAAAATATCAGCGTCCGAAAAGATGTTATTGTATTTTGTGCATGTTCCTCTGAAAAAATAATGTTATTTGTGGTTATTTTTTGGGTGTAGGATGTGGAATGGTTTGTGCTTATGTTTCGTCTGGTCAGTGGAAAATATTTTCTGAAGATAGCAATTATTCTCAACAACGTTGTTGATGACTTTGAATGAAAATATTTGGTCCGATATATATATTCTATCTTCCAGTGATCATAGCTGATGGAATAATAAGTATTTTTGTTGATCTATCTGTGTTTGCTTTCTTTACAGTACCCAAAATGTGCTTGCAATTGAATCCCGCCTTTGCTCGAGCATTTGTATCGAATAATAGAAAAATATGGAACAAACAATATTGCGTTTTGTCTTAATTTTTAGTAGCATGATAGCAGTGGCGTGAATTTATCTATAACCTAAGGTAGGCTGTGTGTGGTTTTTCAAGTTATGAAATATTGGGTATGAATTTTGCATTGAATTTTAAAATGGAAAATTTATTGTGTTGCAAAAAAGTGTACATTTGTCATGTATTATAATTTATCAAAGTATAACTATTGTGACAAAAGAAGCGCAAATTTATTGGAAGAGATTCCATTTTGATCAACAATTCTTTAATTTTCTTTAATGATTCGTTTTTCTTATAGTAGACACAGCTTTTTTGCCTCTATGAACTGCACGCCACTGCATGGAAGCTATAGGTATTCTTACTATAAAGTAGTAAAAGATTTGTAAAAAGCAGTAACAATCTCAAACGGAGCTTTCTGGCGTCATGAAATTTGCAAAGCTTTTCTTTATGGATTTTCTATGCAAAGGCAATGATTTTTAGAGAAAAACATCGTTTCCATCGTGTACCATAGAGGTGTGTTAAATATGTTCGACTTTAGAAACATAAGGCAATGCGCCATAATGTTTTTCTATATGTTTCATAATAAGCAAAGAGGCAATTAAAAAACTTTTTTTTATTCGGATGAAGCCGAGTAGTACCTAACTATGAGAATTAATACCCGAACCATAAATAATGTAGATATACCTACAATCTCAAAAAACGTATCATTGCGACAATATGATTTGAAACGTAGTGAACCCCTTATATAAAATCTGCCGTGCCGTATCTGTGGTGCCGAAATAAATTATCACTGTACAAAAAAGAACCAAAAACAATTTGGGATAAACATAATTGCAGCTGAACTAAATAAATATTTAATGATGTTGATTTCAGTATGGCCGGCCAAATTACGTGGGAACGCTGAAATGAATCAATTTTAATCGATTTTGTATTTTGCAGATTATTTTCAAGGAAAAGATATTAAAAACGTGTTTCTCCGAATGATGGCGATTGTAATTGAATATATTTTTGATGGCGTGAAATAATGAGTCTTGAAATGTAGTATTATATTTAGCCAGTGGATTGATTCATTTGCAATGGACTTTTTGGAGAAATTTTTCGCATTTACTGGTGGAAACCATAATAACCCAGAATTATTCCCATACATTACTTTCAGCGAATTAAATTGTTTTCCAGCATAGTGCACTTTACCGATATGAAATAAAAATGTCGCCAAATCACAAAAGACCCCAGACAAGTCATTCCAAATGATTAACCGTTTGAACCAAGAGAAAGAAGTTCTTGACATAGAACTTTGATAATTGTTGTTTTTTTTTTTAATTTTCAGCAGAATTTAAAAGAAATTAGCTTGTGGGGAGGTGGGATATTAGTGAACTGAGGGTTACTCCAAACGATCGAGTTCTAGAAGGTACCGATACTTCCACGCCTATACCAACCGGGCCATGCAAAACCGATTGGCTAGTCAGCACCAGAAAGTTGCGCAAGTCGTTGGAATTAAGAACCGTTATATATTTTCATTCAAATTGCAATGTTCTTAAATGGTAGTGTTTCTGTTACCATTTTAGTAGAGTGCTGTTAAATGTTAGAAACGTAACTCTGACTTACCTACATGACTTACATACAGTGTGAAAGGAAATCAGAGTTTGTGGTGCAGATTTATTATTGGTGTGGTTGCTTGGTTTCGCAGAAAAATGATATGTTCACCGTGTTGTATGCTCCGGGTGATTCCGAACGGTAAGCAAATTATTTTCCATTCATATTTGTGAATGTACACATATATGTGTATTTAATTTATTAAAATGTGTTGTTTTATCTCAAAGGGAAGAAACCAAAATTAGATTCATAATAAAAAAGTTTTTATTTATACGATTTGTAACTAACAAAATGCTAATTTCGACACAGAGACAAAAATTATATTTTGGTAGGGAGGAATAACAACCTTCATATCAATTTCTAACAATTGCATGCCTTTAAAATAATTGAAATCGGGAAGGGGGTGGAATGGAATATACATGGCCATCTAGATCTGATTACCACAGCTAATGCCATTTAACGCAACGTTTCGAAACAAAATGGTAGTCTTTCAGTAGGGCAATGTATATACCGCTCCGAATGGAAAGGGCTTTAAAACTTGCACAAGTATTTTATTAAAATTTATGTCGTTTTTTTTTATATGCGTAGTAGCGTATTATATTTAGGGCCCACTAATTAGCATTAATTAGCGATGACTACTGTTTCGCCTTTCGAAGGTATCGCCAAACAATACGTATTGTGCTGATCGTTCCTCCACAAATGGTATTGGTTTTGGTAATGGTAAGTTTTCCTTAAATACCTACAAATATTTACCTCAAAACTCGGGGATTATTAAAGAACCTTTTGACAAAAGCCGTAGACGCTCTGTTTTCAAAATTGCACCCCCACGTCCGTAGTTGGCGCCAAAATATCGCGGCGAGTTGGATAATTATAGTCATATAGTTTATCTCACTGTTGAATGAATAATTTGAGGTTATGGTAGCGAACATCTAAGCTCTTCAGCGAACCGATTGTGACCACAAGTGCCTACTCGTATCCACTTCATCCAACAATGTAGAGTTTTGAATTATGAATTTTTACATACTGGCAAGTAGGAAGATGCAGATGAATTACCTACTTTATTAATAAATCTTTTAAACTGACAGATTACAATTAAAACTAAAATAAAAGACATTTTCCATACGTAAGAATGAAAGATCAAAACGCATATCTGCAAGGTTACTTTTATTCATAACATATACAAAAAGATATCAAAGGAATTGGGAAGGAATCAAATAATCATTATTATGAAGTACATGAAAGGGGACGATCTATTCAAAGTACATTTATCAAGCAGGCTTGATAAAATAACCTGTAAGGAGAAAATCATAACCAAAAATCAAACATGCGCCTATGTGCCGAGCCACGCAACTTTACAATGATTTGCCAGTACAAATTCACGGCTTTTTTTTAAAATTACTTTACTGTTGAACTACTCGTATATCTCCATATATAAAAATGAATGTTTGTCTGTATGTCCTCGATTTTCTCGAAAATTACTCCGCCGGTTTCGCTGAATAGCACAGTTTGTTCTTATTAGTCCCGGTGAGGTTTAGAGTGTAGTTTGAATGAAATCCAATTTGAAAAACGGTTGCTATAACGTTTTAAAATTAGTATGAAAAACATTGAACCGCCATCCTGTATTGATGTTAGCCCATAGATATACCACTCTGGTTACCCACAGATTACGTATTCAAGAAGGTTTGTTTGGGTAGAATATTTTCAAAATTTAAAACACAATTAGGTACTCACTTAAGAACTTTATTAAATAGATGTATATGGCACCCAACCGACAAGCAAGAATACGAATCTTCATAACTTCATTCCAAAAAAAAAATTAGCTAGTACATTATAAAGATGAATATACTTAATTTACTTAAACACCTACCAGAACCAAGCGCTACTCCTAAGTGAGCACTGGGCCCGAGCTCACTCAGGACCACGTCCGATTTAACTTTTATTTTAAAATAATTACTTTATTTTTATTTTACGTCTGTACCATAATGTATTTTGTTACTTTTGCATATTTTTTTATATAATTTTATCGCACTGTAATTTAAATTTTAGATTATAGATTACATAGTACAGAATAGATTACAATTAATAGAGTACCCACAGAATGATATGATCTAATTTCAATTATAAAAAATCAAGATTTTGATACCCAAAAGTTTTTGTTTTACGGGATGAAAATATTATTATAATAAGCTCAGTCTGGCTTCAATGTTTTCCATGCTGTAATAAATCATAAAATTAAAGTAACCGTACTCAAATAATTTAATACCATTCCAAGTCTGGCGTGAAATTTTCATAATATCCAGACCGAATTTTGGCTTTTTGGGAGGCTGATGAAAGGGGCAGGCCAACATTAGGGTAAATGCTTTCGGACTCTTTTGTAAATGGATATATGAAAATGATACGGCCAAAGCAACCCTTTGATCCGACCTTAGGGCCGGTTATTCCGCCACGCTTTATTCCACCCGGGAAACATGCTAAAATAAATGCCAATTCTGGAATACTCCGATTTTAGCTTAAATATTTTATGGTTCTTTTTTTTAAATTCTAAGTTACCTTTCGTGATATGATATCACTAATATCTCCAAACAAATCTTGCACAATTTAGTCCAAATTAATTCAACTTATATGTATGGAATAAGACTGGAGAGAGGGTAGATCCTGGTGAAAGCAAAAGACTTTTGCATCCTGGAGAAGCATTGCGTTGTTCGTGATAGATTTGGTTAAGTTACTTTACGGTATGTATTTTTGATTCTTCTTCCACATTTTGTCACATGCCCTGTTCCTCATGTCGGTGGTCCGTTCAGGTAGAATGGTTCTGTACTATACGCCGAGTTTATAAGAAAAGGAAAAGAAGGCTACTTTTGTGTACCCTGGATGCGATACATTTAAAGATCCATTCACATCTACGGGCACCGTGCAGTGCAGACACGTATAGTGGCAGGCAAGGCACATAAGGGAGTGTTCACATTACAACATGAGTCAATGTGTTTATAGATAATGTACGCAACTAATTTTGCCGTGCATACCACATTACTGAGCGCTTCTGGTAGACGTGAATCGAACTTTATTCTTCACGTTGCATGTTTGCTCCAAAGCTATTTTCAGTGTCATTTTCATTCATTTCATCGCCGGCAACACGGGCGTTTATTGGCATAAAATTTTAAACATTTACATGTACTATACCCGTCTGTTCTGATACATTGTCTAGTAAGTGTGCATACCTTCTTCTGAAAGGGGTTTAGCCAGAACTCACTACGAGAAACTTGGCCCGTCCGACTTCCAGCCTAGTGTCGTACACATCGATCTCAAGAAACTCTGTTTATAATTTTCAATAATTATTAATATATGTGTCCAGAGTATAAGAATCAGTGAATGTGGGGTATGTTTTGAATACACGCCTCTGTAGCTAATTACTTGGAATATTACTTACGCTATGGTATTCCTGTATATGTTCGTTATTTTATCTACGTACCTAATGTGGTGTGTTTTACACCTGTGTGACTATTATAACTAACTAAATATGTAAAAGCCCGTATAGGGCGTATATAATATAATACTCGTAAATAAATAATTCAGATTTTTGGCAAGCGTGTTCGAGGTGTTTCTTCATAAAAATAATGCTGGATAAAGTGGCCGTGTATCATTATTACTCCGCGTGCATTACTCGTAAAACCATTCACATTATCTACATAAGAGCTAATGTATTAATTAAATAATTAAAAATGTACTTTGTTAACACCACTTTTATAGAAATACTCTACATGTTTTGATAGCAATGCTATCATCCTCAGAAATATATGAATACTAAGTATTAAGTAATAGTGTCCATATATTCCTGATGATGAAAGCATTGCTATCGAAACATGTAGAGATATTTATTTATTTTTTATTAGTGGTATAAACAAAGTACATTTTTAATTGTTTAATTAATAATGACGCCACAAAGTTACCAATCGTTTGAAGAAATTAGCTAAAATATTAATTTGAGTTTTCGTATTTAAATGCAGAATCCTATACGCGTAAGCATGCACTTAGTTTATTCAGCGTACATTTTCAGAATGCAATCTCTTTAGCCATACATTCGTATCACAAAACTCTCCTGTTCGGTCTGAGGCTGATATTACCTTTGCGGGTATTTATCGAAGCATAAGCACGTTTAGCCGGTGTTCTTTTTCAAAGCCTGCCAAAATTTATAATGAAAAACCTATGAAAAAGTGTGTTTTCCATTATACTGATTAGGGAGATGAAAAAAGAGGAAAAAACCTTTTCAATAAGGCAATTTTCATATGTGTGTATATTGGGAAAATGGATACACCTTGTAATTGGTTTTTCAATAAATTTTCCGATATTTTCATGATAAAATATACCGGATAAATATCAATTTTGCGTGGGTGCGAGGTCGTTTAAAGATTAAACATGATTTGAGTTATGTTATTAGGTTTGCATTTTTTTAATAAAAATAAATCACTACGTTTACTTGGATAGGGTTATATATAGGGCATCTAATTTTTTTTATTTTTAATATTGAAAATATTCACGAAAATCAGAGAAGAAATACGTTTTTAAGATCACATAGGTAAGTATTTGCATTTTATGTACATGAACCTGCAAATACTGACCAGAGCAGGAGGGAATAAGGCGATGTTGGGGAAGGTCGTGAGATAAATTAAGGGAGTGGAAAGAGGGAGAGACAGCGAGGGTTGAGAGGATCCAGATTTTTCAGAGCATATCAAATAGTTTCGAGAAACATTTCAAATCTGAGAGTATCTACCACTCACAATAATATTGCCAGAACAATGAATTATTTCTTCTACAAATTAAGGTAAAATCACTTTGTGGCATCATTTCAATTAAATCATTAATCAATATTTTCCTCGGTAAGATACTTAGGCATAGTATACTTTGTATCTGACGAGAGAACCATTCGTTTCGAAACATATTGTATCTTGACTAGGGAACCATTAGTTTTGAATCATATTGATATTTATTGATTAAATAGTGGTTTACAAAATAACTCTTATTCATAGATCATTTTAATTGAATTAATTATTTTTTCGTTTCTAATCAGTACGGTAAAGTATCGGAATTTCATGGACTACTCGTTTGGATTAATACATTACAAGCACGTACAAGCACCAATCATTTTGCACTAAGAGAACAATATAAATTTACTAATTTCGCCAGTAAAGTTGGCCCTTCGGACAGGCTTTATTGAAATAAGACCCCCATAAACCCCGCCGTCTTACGGGGGGAGGGTGAGGTGACTAGAAGAACAAGAAGACAACAGAAGGGGGTGGTTAAAGGAGATAGGGAGGGGAGGGGGGATGAGCACATGTGGGTCCAATAAGGGAGCTAATAAATGAACATAGTGGTGGCCATTAATAATTTAACACATTTTATGAGATAGTCATAAAGCAAAGATGGCAAACGCGAAGTGTGGGGCTCCTCCACACAGGGCGCTCCTGGGGGGATATTTCCAAAATAATTAAGCAGTTAATCATTATTTATTATCGGTTTATTACAGGAATATGAGAATCACGTATTCGTAACGATCGTGGGTTTTTGATAAACTTAACGTAGAAAGCTTCGCTTTTACTACGTTTGTTATTTGCTTTTCTTATTTAGTACCTAGGAATTTATGACTTATTATTAAATCGTCTTTAAATTTATAGTGCGAGGGTGGGGTGGGATGATCGTTTTTGACCTTTATATTAAATACTTCCATTCTTCGAATAAAATAATCCTTAATAAGGAAAACATGGCCTATCATTATGTATCTACGCAATTCGCTTTTTATAAAGGAAACATTTTGCCTGAATGGTTGTATTATTTTTACTGAACTAAATCATTTTATGGTGAATTTACCCAAAGGTGTGAAATATTAACAGTTGTACATTTATTAATTGTTTTTTGTTTTTAATTAGTGAACTCCGTTTATTTATATTTTTTTAATTCATTTTAATCGGATTCAATAATGTTATTATTAAATTTGACAATAATAGTGGCATACGGGAAGACGGGAAGGATTTTTCAACAAGATTCAAAGAACACATACGATGTTCAATAATAAAGGTACTTTTTCAAAATTCTCAGAACTTCTCTTAGTGAATAATCACGTCCCGCTTGACAACAACAAGTCAAAACCCTTGCGTATGGAGAGAAAGGGTCTTCGATTAAATTGGTTATTCCCCACTTCACAAAATCTAGACAACATAACAAATTTATGTAATTTAGGAAACAATGCCATTCAATTTAAAAACGGATTTCAAGAATATAGAATATCTTGTCACAATTATATTCTCAGCAAATCGGTTTCAGCGGTAATAAATCATATTAGGTACCTTAAAAAATAAAATTAGGTGGGAGTAAATAAAAACATGTAAATAAGTCGTCTCAACATGGATTCCGAAACAGCTGACACAGTAATACAAACCAAAATACTTGCAGAACTTAATAAAACCATTATTAAATTTGATTTACATTCAATAAAAAAAATGTGTACGTTTGTCTCGATTTATAATCTCAACATAAGATGGAATTAATTCCCTAATATATGTATATTCTTAGATCAATGTTTTTTTCTTAATTTTGTATAAAAACAGAAAAGTATTTGCCTTACCAAATTCCACATAATTTTTTTTTTATTCTTCCATGTAGTTAAATTTAGGAAGTTTGCATTTATAAGAAAACTTGCTAAGTGAAGCGATAGGAAAGTTTTTCCTTGTTTCCCACCCATAAAATTTGGTAACCGGACAGTGATAAATCGGCACACTTTTGAAAAGTGATATGAAGTCATGAAAAATAATTATTAGGTAAGCAAGCACCTAAAAAATGCAGATAGCGAATTATTAAAAAAAAATTTGATTGCAACAATTTACTTTATTAAAAATTAATAAATGTAGAATTAGCTTTTTTTATTATTATATTTTTACATAGGGACAAAACAACCTAAACAGTCTATTTTATTAAATTATTTTAATGACTTCATATCACTTTTCAACTGTGACGATTTATCACTGTGCCCGATTATCATGGAAAAAAAATTTAATTACTAACACCTACCCTCATAAACAACCCACCCATAAAATAAAGGAGAAGACAAGAAATTCTATGTGGGCGTGCTTCGTGATCCAAAAATCGGACTATTCTTTGCTCAATTTTCAACACAAAATTTAATTTCTTCATCATAATGAAATTTTCATTTAGATCAAATGTTGTGGCGATATGCGACGCCAGGCAGTGAAAGAGAAATAGATCACGTGCTAAATGTGCCAGAACCAAAAGGTACTAAGTCAGTGGCGACATCGGTTTCCATCCTACATGGAAGGCATTTTTAGTTCGGTGCACCCACCGCATTACACCACCTTTACACTCATCTAATTCATCTCTAATGAATCTATATTATACATATTACATACTGATGATATGTAAAGTAGGTAGTCTAATTGACCATTAAGAAATAAACAAATAAAGACATCACTTTCACGAGAGTTTAGGCTTAACGCCTCTAATTAATTAAATCTGTGTGTTTTAAGCACCCTGTACCGTTAGTGTTCAGTCGGTGTGTGGGGATAGCTGTTGCGCCCCGCCCGCTCTCCGGGTAAGCCGGGTTATGGATGGCGCAATAACGCCCCCATTAGCGCCCGGCCACCGCTGCCCCGTAATTAAATACGTGCCCGAGCTTACCGCGCGGCGCCCGACTGAACGACCAACGCCCGGCTGAGTGCAACCAAACAGTCCCTCCCTGCTTCCTGCTTCCTGCTTCCTGCTTCCTGCTACGCGGGTAGTGTATCACACATGATATATCGCATGCGGAGAAATGGGTAAGTTTCATTAAGTATTCAAATTATTTGAGAACATACCGTAATGTGCTGCATGTTGATGGTAGTTAAGTACGAATTTCTCGAACTTATATCGGTAATTTATGACAAACTTTAACCAGTGATTCCTGAGCATATTTGAAGTAAAAAATGTCGATGAAATTTTGGTTTCGGTGAAATTTTTTTTTGGTGGATTTTTCAAAAAAAAAGTTTCAAATTCAAACTACAAATAATTTCACATGTCGTCCGTCACTGGTCAATCAGCAACGTAACACCCCAACCATACACCCCGACCCTAACTGTACAATACCCACTATTTTTTTGGTAATCGGACAATTCTTCTCAATGATACCCCGACACCCTTTCGACAAGTTATATGAAGTCAATCGAAACGTTACTTGAAATTGCTTTAGCCGTATTTGATGACCAGATCTTAATAGCCAGGTACTTCCCGACCATCCCTTTCTCCATCTCCTTCCCCTTCTAAATACGTTCAACCTCACAACATACCCCAATTGGGGATGCCTTAGTCTCAATGGCTCCAGACGTTTGGGAGCAGCTGGGACTCTTGTATGGTATCACATAATTTATTTATTTTTAAATAGGAAACACTGGACTGCAAACCTAATACAACCTAACCTAATTTAACTTTTTTTTAATAAATTTAAAAAAGGGTTAATTAGATTAGGTTTGATAAACTTTTCATGATATTTTTTAAATTATAAACTTTTAATGATTTAATATTACATTTTAAAAGTGTGCCGATTTATACGTGCGTTGAATTATCGGGTCACTGTTTTTTTGTTTGTTAACCGGACAATTCGTCACGTTAATAAATCGGCTCACTTTTGAAAAGTGGCATAATTGTGAAAAATGATGAAAGAAACTTGGTTAACTAGGTTAGGTAAGATTAGGTTTTTAGGCTGTTTTTTAATATTTTTTATGACTTTTATCGATTTTTGAATAGTGTTCTAATTTATCACTGTGACGAATTTGTCATAAAAGCGGAGACTAAAATGCCAACTACATTTTTAATCCAATTAACATGCTCAGAAACCACTGGTTAATGTTTGTGGGGTACGTGCTGTTACACCCTGTATATAATTGATCTGTAAATGATATCATGTAAGAAGTTAATAGAATTATATATATAGAATTTTTTATCAACAATACTCCAAATCTCAAATGTGCACTATTATTAGAGCCTCCACCTAGTTTTCTACACTTACACCAGGGGGCCTATTCTGGTACTTTTTAAGGAAAATTATCCTTTTCCTTAGGCTTAAAGACTGCTTGCTTAACTGCGGTTCCGGTTCTCTCGGATGACAGCTGTCATTCAGCGAACGACATCCTTTAAAATTCTTCGATTATTCAAAGCAAAAACAAAAAACGTATTTCTCTTCAAAATCTATACCTAATTTACATTTATATACAAAACTAATCAATACACATCAATGCTTGTACCACATTTAACACATCCGCGTGAACACCTCTGCACAGTTTCTCCTAGTGAGGTGGTCACGACACATATAACACTCCATTCCCAGTATCACCTCTTCAATCCTACCTTACACTCCACATTATAATTCACCATACAAATCACCTTTATTATACCTTAAAAAAAACATATTATGTAAAATGGTACTATATAATATATAGAAATAAATAAATTAATTTATTAAAATTTATAATAATAATACGATAAACATAATAATAATATTTAATATTATTAATGTGAAAATAATTTTAAAAGATAACTATTAAAAAAATTAATTATTAATAACATTTAATTGACTATTAACACTTTTTCTAATTTCAAAAATTTCAAATTCAAACTCGGGTACCTACAATCACAATGCATCCAGTGGAAAACAAGTGACTTCTTATATTACAAAATAAAAACAACTGAATTAATATTTTATTCCTCATCTGCAACGATTACTTACGACAAATAACGATGGCAAAGTAGTAATAATAATTACAAAAAAAAACTTTATGTACTAAATATAATGTGAAATATTATAAGATATCTTATATGGGTAAAATAAATGATGGATTCTTTTAATAATGCTTCACCTTACTTTTAATTTGATCAATCATTTCTGATTGCTCAGAGGAAGAGTTTCATCCATTATTCACACAAAACCGAATCAAGACTCCTCAGAGATCACCACCTCGGGCAGTGATTACGTCCACATATAGAATCTTAAGGCCTCGGAGATAATAATTATTATTGACCTATTAAAAGGCCGGGAACAGGGCTCGGACCTCGAATCTCAGACCAATTTCGGGCAGGTACCAACTTCAGATTCTTCTATGACGCCATCATAATTATATAATTACTTTGTACCCGATTATTTGTTATCCCTTTTTCGCTTTTAATGTGAGCTCGTTTCAAACATTCATAAGTTGTAAACCTAAGTCGTAAATTAAACTCTAATCACGTTAATGGTATTAAGCCAAAGTTGTTCGGAAACTATAGTACAGAAATGGATGGCTTTGATATACTTGACCAATAGTCTTATGCTTATACTTCCTCCTCTTCCTTAGGTCAACTTTTCTCATGATTTCGGAAATTTCAAATTATGTACCACCTGCTTTAATCATTGACTCTCAGAGGCTTTCTGAATGTGTGTGTTCTAGAAGGAGGTTTATTTATGAATGTCCTACATTACAGGTTACATTATAAAATTATCTAATTTGTTATAAGAGTACCGTTCATACAATTAGTAGGTAATTCCAAAAACCTTGCAAACTCACTTTATGTTTCGAAGAATACGTCGAATTTATCATCCACTATATTCAGATTCAGGTCGCTCTCCCCAGTGGGGAATTCGGATACACATATGAACGACTCGCCAATACAACAAGTTGTGACGACGTCCCCGAGTGTGAGACTCCGGCACAAATAGGTTGATTTGGGCCATAATCTCACTGTTTTACTAAACGCGTATCTAGTGAATGAAGACTCAACATCCCTAAAAAATCAATATGAACACCTTTTTGCATAGCTTTTTATTTCCCAAAGTTCATTAAATGATTGAACCTATCAAATATTACGGAATACCTCAGTTTCCAGTGATTTTTAAATGGGTATTTAAATATATGCATTATTCATTAAATTGGAAGTAAATAATGAAAGAGAAATATAATGATAAGAAACCGTTTATCGACATATTGGATATTCCAAAAGCAACGAGTTTTGATTTTAATTTTTTTTTTTTTTACAAAAGAAAAAATACAATGCAAAAAGTCCCGATAAAATATTTTTTTTTGGTTTGTCTGACGGAAGCTTGTTATTTAAAACTCCAAATTTACAAACAAGGTTACAAAATATATATGTATTGTTATGATTAGGATTTGACTGGAGGTTGGGATGTGGGAGAAGGAAAGGAGTAAGGTTGGGTAAGAGCGGTTACGGGAGACAGTTCATTGGTTTTGACTTACCCCGAAGGTGGTGTCTCGACAGGCAGCTCGGCTCTGGACATTCGACTAGCTCAGTTTCGGCAGGCCAAGAAGCTCCTCTGCAGGGCCGTAGGCCGACAAACAGTCTTATAATTGGGGTCGGGGACTCTAATACTACGCCAAATAAATCTACTAAATGCTTTCAGACTCAGAGTTTATTCAGGGGAAGGTACAGACATGGTAAGTTATGCTACAATAATCAAAGGCTAGCCTAACCTCAAATGGAAGTTACAGGGTGATTATTCTCTCTGATATTTTCTAAACGGGCATGATAACGGGGACTCGAATACAACACAAAAGAGGAAATACAAAGTCAGCTTACAGTCATGGTTGGGGCAGCAAAAGGATCCTAGTAGAAGCAATTTGCGGCTGGCCAAAATGGCTGCTCGCGCGTTCCTTTAAGGACGCAGTGGGCGGCGGACCAGAGATGTCATCCTGAAGCCGGGTGAGGAAGAAGTGATTCGGAAGCCGGGTGAGAGGGAAGTGACCGGCGCGTGGGCGTGCGAGCTGCCGTCGGCAAGCGTGGCGCTGGCGTCGTTTTACCGTTGTTGTTTGACGAGTGGCTAGAGTATTTTTTAGGATCTTTCTGTCGTTACGTAACAGTATATAAATATATGTCTATAAAAAATAAAAACATAAAAAAACATGTAACAAACTTAAAACAAAAATATTTCTACTGAAACAAATACAAAAAAATAAAAATAAAATCAAAACAAACGAAACCAATGAATCATATATAAAATAATATTTCCTTATTATCTAATACAAACACCTTCTTTCAGCTAGCCAATTTTTATTGTGTTTATTAATTATTTAGTTTTAATAGTGTTTTTTATTATTTTTTTTTTATTTCAGCGGGTAACATATTTATGCAGCTAGGAATCGTGTGATCTAAAGTTATTTGTCCGTGTTTTTATGCTTAGGAAACATTAATCCTTCATTAAAATTGAGACGAGTATTGTAAGTGTGCTCTAGTCTATTTGTATAATACATAGGGTTATTAATGTGCTGAAATATAATTCTATATTACTGAATTGATTTACTGAAAGAATTTTGAGACTCTGATAAAAGTATGGAATATTATGCCTATGTTCGTATAAACTTTTATGAGCTAATAATTTAACCAATGAATTTGAAATATTACCAGATTATTGGTAAAGTTAAACCATTCTGTTGTTAGTAAAAAAAAAAATTATAATCAATAGGTGTTGACAATACAAGTAAAACATAATTTACTAAAACAATTTTGAAACTTTTTCCCACTTTTTATTTTACGACCTGATTGGTTTCAGTCTATAACGAGCTTCAGAGTGGTAATTTTTTTCTTCTTAAAATACAATATATATACAATTTATGGGGGTTTCAAGGTGGGAATTATTGAATATAATTTTTAACAGTTTTAATATTTATTGAAACAAAATATCTTAAACTTTGCAGTATGTAAAATTAGGATATACCAATGTTGATTAATATAATTTACACCCCCCAAATTACAATGCAATTCCTCCACGAATTAAAACGTTATTAACTAAAAACAGTGTTAACCAGCATATATTCGTAATTACTAAAGTTTTTAAAATTTGAACAAATATTACATCATGTTGAAGATTAAAATTTAAAAAAACAAAACACCCATAACCCTAAAAATAATAAAAAAATATTAAGGAACATAATAATAGCCGACATTAAATATCTAAATGATCAAATTAAAGAAGAAATGGATTTAAGGATGTTTCGAGATGAATGAAACAAACAAAAAAATCAGGTATATAATGACAGTTGAAAAAACAATAGATGAATACTCAGCAACCCACCGATACAAAGTCACAGCTCAGCAACACTGACCGCAAAACGAAAAGAGCGATTATTTATTAATTGATATCCCTGAACAACTTTGCCGCTTTGAACATTGGTCGATGAGTCTAGCCTAAAACTTGAACGAGTTAGCCGAACGTTCATTGCATTTTAAACTTAATAAGTCATACAAAATTATTATATATTTTTCCACATTGAATACGTATAATTTTGGTTTAGATTTAAAAAAAAATCGTGAAAATCTTTTGGATTTTTTTCAGTAGGTATTGGATAGTTAGGGTCGGGGTGGGTAGCTAGGTGATTACTCGGCCGAGTGATCAGTGACAAAATGTGAGTTTTTTTTGTAGAATTTGAAAAAAAACAACATAAAAAAACACATTTTTTTACTCCAAAAGGGATCACTGGTTAATGTTTGTCGGGTACATGCTGTTACACCCTGTATATATTATTAGTATTACGCGAATAGAACATCAATTTAAATGACAGCTAGGTAAAGAGATAAAACGGAGAAAAAAAGAAGATCATAGGGGAAGATAAACTGTGTATAAATATAAAGTCATTTCGAAAAATTCGCTAAAAAGTTAATAATGCCAAAAAAAAAAAACACTGTTCAACAGAACAATGTTTAACCGTTTATATCATATAACAATAAATTTGTTTAGAACCACTGTATTATATATATTGAGTATATTCGGTATATTGTTTATCCAGATGAGGGAAGCTCTGCTTCTGAAACATGTAGATATTTACATATTAAATACAGTGGTTTTAAAAAAAGTAATAGTTATTAATAAATTAATTAAAAATTACTTTGTATTCACCACTTTATTAATATACACAGATATCAACATGTTTCTAAAGCGATGCTTTCTTCATCAGGAATATATAGAAAAAAAATAATGTCAAGTATAGACAAATGATAAACATAGAACACCATAGAAACATGTTGATATCTGTGTATATTAATAAAGTGGCGAATACAAAGTATTTTTTTTTAAATAAATCTATTAATAATGACGCCACAAAGTTATAAGAGTTTTTAATTTAATCAATATTACTCCACAAAGTGATCGCATTTTTTAAAAATTAAAAATAAATCTTTATTATTAATATTGCTAATTATTCCGCAATTGAATATTTAAGGAAAGCTCAAATAAAGGCTCATAAATAGAAGCATTTTTATGATTCGCTGTAAAACGTTCGGACCAAATGTCCGCACAGCCAAGTTAGGTACTAGACTATTTGTGGCAGACGATAATTACCCAATTATTAAGACGATTTCCTCTGTGTCCTTTGGGCTGGCTAATGAGGGGGTAGCCGGGGCTAGTCAGTACTAATTGCACCGACCCGAGTGATGAGTAAAGAAGAACTAAGTATTGGTGAGAGGCTGGGAGTGGCCTGAACACGATGGGAAAAATGACAATGACATTCAAATTTGCTCTGAGATTTGGGATGAGTTGTCGATTTGTTAAATAATGTATTGTGTGGGAAATGTTACCGTTTATTGTTTTTATAGTTGGGTATTTACCGAGTTAATGTGATCTAAGACTCATTCTCTAACGGGTATTTTTTTCAACAAGCAACTCTGGAAGATTGAATTGATTTCGAGAACGTTAAAATAAATGGTGTTGAATTTCAAATTGGACAGTAAGTATGAATCTTATTCCTCCAAGGTATCAACTTTCAATTCTTTTTCAACTTTAAATATCTGCATGTACACTGTATACAACTTGACACAGATTTTGCGAGCGTTTGGGCGAAGACTGAACAATTTAAAAAATTCGCGACGTCATCGACTGCAAAGTTAAGTGTGTCAAACATTCGACGAGCAGACCAGCATAACTTTTAATGATTTGTGTCAATGAATGATTAATGACCAGGGGCCCAATTCCGACGCAAAGACAATGTCCTTAACCTGAGGGTTAAAAACATTTTGCTTATCTGCGATTCTGATTCCGTATGTTTAAAGCGGTTTGTGGTTTAATTACCACAGTATTATTAATAATCATAGGTGTAAATTAGCACGCTTATTATATTATAATTTTTAGAATTTAAGTCACTTTTATCCGACATTTCGGGCATTTGGCATAGTTGCTTTACAAATATCGGTTAAATCGGTTCATTTAATAGCATTATTATTCTACACATAACTCGCTAATAATGTTTTCTCAATGCTTTTGTTAAGTACGCAAATATCGATATTTTTAAAGAATGTCATTTGCTGAATGAAAGCTGTCATCCGAGAGAACCGTAACCGCAGTTAAGCAAGAAGTCTTTAAGCCTAAGGATAAGGACAATAGCTTATCCTTAAAAGTACCGGAATCGGCCCCAGATGCTATTAGATAAATATCAGACAGAAAAAGTGCTAATTTTAGACGCTGGAGCTCACCGTACCAGGAATTTTGCCTCATCTGACACAGATTTTTTGGGAAATTAATGTAATAATTACAAGAATATCATATCCTGTTAGATTCTTATTAGATTCAATCTATTGGAATAACTTATTGAGGCTTATAAACCTCGTTGTAATATTTAATCATTGAAGAAGATAATATATTAACAAATCTCGAATGAAACAGAAGAAATATGAATTTGAAGTATGATATCGATAAAAATGACATAAAATAAACAGATTTCATTAGCTCAGCACTTAAAGCGCTGTCCCGGTAATACAAAGTTCTTGGGTTCGATTCCCAGATGCAAATGATATCTTTTTTTTCTTTGTCTTTTTTTCTGTTTCATGTTTCATTTGAGATTTGTTAATATTATCTTATTTCGTTTGTTAATATAGTATTCTTTCGTTTGTTAATATTATCTTCTTTCGTTTGTTAATATTATCTTCTTTCGTTTGTTAATATTATCTTCTTGGTTTGTTAATATTATCTTCTTAAGTTTGTTAATATTATCTTCTTTCGTTTGTTAATATTATCTTCGTTCGTTTGTTAATATTATCTTCTTTCGTTTGTTAATGTTATCTTCTACGTTTGTTAATATTATCTTCGTTCGTTTGTTAATATTATCTTCGTTCGTTTGTTAATATTATCTTCCTTTGTTTTTTTTAAATGATTTCTTCTCGATGAACACAGCTATGAATACATTCTCTTACGAATATTTTTTATCGTAAGTTTATTTCGTTCAAATCGCGAACTCTTCCATACGGATTTTGATGTTTGCACGACTCGGGCGGACTTTGAGGGACGTTTTTTAAATTATCCTGTCGCGCTGCCATCACGGGGAACTTTAATACGACTTGCCACGGTATGGTGTTGGAACAATACACAGCAGAACATAGAACAATATACAACATCACCCAACAACATACAACAAAGTACAACACTATATGCGAGACATGAGAGTGTAATATCTCACAGGATGCACTGTTATGTTGACGAGGGTAATGGAGATGAACGAAAGCAGCGCAAATATTCATTTAATATGTGCACTCTTAAAATGCAATGCGATTTAACTTGACTTGTATTATCACTAGTATGGTCCTACTACTTGCAACCTCCCTGTAGCATGCGTCGTTTATTGGAAAGAGATCTATCAGATGCGTCCCTTTAGTTACCAGTGTTCAAGAATATTTAAAACCGAAGTCTTATTTTTTTTATACAAGGTTGGGTTATTTAGTTTATATTTTCTTGATCTTTTGTTAATTGTACCCACATTAAGTTTGATTATTTATACCCCTAGTTTATTCTAAATTATTATATAATATTCTAAGGGGCAGTTTTATAAGCGAACCATCAAATTTCTGCTACGTACCGAACTATTTCGTTAACGAACCGTTAGCCGTCCGTTTTTTGGTCTTGAATAATTGCCAATCGCTGATCATCACTTTCACCGCTCGATGAAAAATCCATTTCACAGATGCAAATTACATATTGTCTTTTTTTAATAAAATAGTGCACGGTTTCAAATAAGCAATCGTCGGAAACAACTGACAGCTGTCAGACAATCGCTAATCTGACGAACATTTTTTATTTGAAATTTATTTTTATTTTATTTAATAATGTTATATTATAGTTTAATAATGTGTGTGTTTCAAAACACACACATTATTAAACTATAAAGTGTAAGAAATCTTTGACTGCCCAACTGGGAATAATTCGCGTTTTAGGACAGTCAAATTGACAAGTTTAGTTCATATTAAGTGCCATGGAGGACACGCTGATGTGCTCTTTCCAGATCCTGAAGCCGACCGACATGCGCCACCTGGCGTACGGGCAGACCAACACCAAGCGTCCCGTCACGCCGCCCAGGGGCTTCACCAACAAAGACAAATAAGATTGGAGGGTCCTATGGATCAGTCCTCCCAGCCCCCGTCCTCACCAGCCGCCCAACTTCACATAAATCCTATCATTTGTATTAGAGTTTTGCAATATATCGTAAGAAATAAATGCAGTTAGCTTCTTTTTTTTTCAATTTAACATGTATGAAAACTTAGACCAAGCCGTATTTAGTTTTGATAATTTAACTGCATCTCCTTATATGGTCTATAAATAATGCGTAATGCTAGCCTGTCCAAAAAAAAATGTCATAGATGTAATATAGGAATAATGTAAGAATAGGAAGTAAGATTTGTACATGGCCCTTGAGGTGATTTTTCACAAAAACGGCGCTATAAAAATCATCCGATTATTATTATTATTATTATACAAAAATAGAAGGGAAAAAATCTAGTATTGACATAGTGCGGTAATATAATATATCTTAAAAAATATATAACAATTAAGTATAAAGAGATGTGAAGAGTACAGAAAAAAAACTTATGAACGTACTTATGAAGAGATGAGAAAAACAAATATTATAG
The DNA here is from genome assembly GCA_022606495.2 of Halesus radiatus. Taxonomy (NCBI): domain Eukaryota; kingdom Metazoa; phylum Arthropoda; class Insecta; order Trichoptera; family Limnephilidae; genus Halesus; species Halesus radiatus. The sequence goes on from JAHDVE020011101.1 coordinate 42,174, forward strand.
ATTGAACAATTATGTATGTGTGTTTGATAGGTATAGGTTGGTGCCATAAGGAAAAAAAGATTTGTTTAAAATTGAGTACTAAAAAAAAGATAATATTATTGAGTAATATTGATAAGATCGAGTTATGTATCACCCAGATTTATGAGGCGATGACGAAACTCATGGATGCAGCCCGAGGAGGGCGCAGCAAATAGTTAATAACATATTAAACATTCAGAAAATACAAAAGGTAACTTTAGTACTTACCGAATTTTTAGTTTTTTTATAAAACGGAATCGGGCGGTAGTCCAAATATTTGTTTAAAATGATATCAAGCGTTACGAATGAATGGTTATAAAACCGGCCCTTAATTGTTCATGTAAGTGAGTCATGAATATTTTAAATCATAATTTTAATTTGCATACGTATAATATATCTCTTATTTTCTAATTATATTATGTTAAGTTATTCAATGTATATGATATCGCTCTTTTATTATATGTACTTCACAGTAGATTTTTTTTATATTATTAGTTTATTCAAATTTGTTATTTAATATTCTAAATTGTTCCTGTAAGTGGGTCATAGATATTTAAGTAACAGTTTTAATTTGCATATATATTGACCCCTTGGAATAACAAGGTTCCATCTGACATGGAAATGTTATGCGATAATGAGCCCTAAAGTTGCTCTCCTTATAGCACATTATCGCATGACATCGCTGTATCAGATGGAACCTTGTTATTTCAAGGGGTCGATATAATATATATATGCTATTTTCTGACTATATTAGGTTAGGTTAGTTATTGTAAATCGCACTTGAGGTGAACCTTCACAAAACTGCGCTAAAGAAAAAAACTCCCATAATAATTATTATTTTTAGTGTTACTAGCTATTAGATTCGAACATCTTTTCTGACTGCACAATTTAGAAATGTAAAAATAAACAACACATCCTCTTGGTTGAATGTGTATTTTAAAACTCGTATCATGATTGCACAATTAAGAAATATGAAAATTAACAGAATAAGCTCCAAAGCTCTCCTGATGGAAATGATGTCACATACTTACAATATATCTTTACATTGATAAATTACAGGCACAAAACGATCGACACATTTCCGAAAGCTTAAACTCAGTGTTTTAGTGCGTTATTGTTTTTGTTTTTGTTATTCTCATATACAGATTTTCTGTTTTATAATGAAGGTTACTAGTTAGTTCGAATTGTTATTGGTATTAATGAGAACACAGGTCAAAAGGCGGCGCTCCGTTAATTAGATGGGTACATACGTTACGTATATCACATTTTTTGTAATGCACCCGGACGAAACGAGTGATAAAACTAGTCTTAGTACATAAACGAAAACTCTGATTTAAAAAAAATACAAATTAATTTAATGCGTAATGAGTAAGATTAAGAAAGGGACGCTTAGATGGTTTGGGCATGTGGAGCGAATGAACGAAGAAAGGAGTGTAAGAAGAATGTATGACGCGAATGTGAATGGAAGAAGAAGCCAGGGACGACCGAGGAAGACATGGCACGATCAAATGAATCAAATACTTGAGTCGGGCCATGTCAGAAGTCGGAATAATAGAAGAGAATGTATGAGACGATGTATGAATGTGAATGAAGCAAGACGTGTACGCCAAGATAGAGTTGTTTGGCGGCCCGTCCTCTCTGCCTACCCCTGCGGACAAATGGCGTGATGGTTAGTTAGTTAATTTTTTAGTTACAAATTAATTTACCCATGTGATCAATTTTAAATAACATATACCAGGATCCAAAAGCAAGCACAATATTACCTACTGTAAACTTTTTCTAATTATTTGGACAAAATAATCTATCCCTACATTCCTTATATAAACGTTTCAGGTACGAGTACACCCAATAACAAATTACCATCATGAAAATTAATTTAAATCACACCTGACGTTCACCACCTCCAATTTGGGAGCACGAAATGACATTGTCAAAATGAATGCACAAATTGCAGCTTGGGTACATCTAACATTTTATTACAATTTAATTTGATTTCAACTGTCACACGTCATGTACGCTGTGGTGTAAATTTAATATTCGTGTTTTGCCAAAAATTACCCCCTATGCAAAGTGACGTGGTATGAGGTTACCGCCGATAGCTCCGTTGTAACCTCTCCCTCTTTCTCACGAACAACGTACGAAATAAAAAGACGGAATATAACGGAGCTCTCGGTGGCAGAACTGAATGCTATGTTTCTTTCAGATGTCCAATTGAATTAAGGGAAAAATGGCGTACGGGGGCTAAATTTGTTTTGGTAGCAACCGCATCAAAGAAACATATTTTGGCAAATAAAGTGCATGAAGATAATACCAGATAGCGAGCCCTAGGAATAACAAGGTTCCATCTGATACAGCAATGTTATGCGATAATTTGCTCTATAGAAGGTAACTTTAAGACTCATTATCGCATAACAGTGCTGTGTCAGATGGAACCTTGTTATTCCAAGGCGTCGATAGGACAATGAAAATATTTTTGTTTTAAATACGGATATCAATGTTCGTATCTTTGTTATGAACTGTAATTAACTATCCTATTTTAAGATATCGATAGCAACAGGTTCCGATAATAATTAAAGAAATAAATATTAATAATATTGTAAAAGAAAAATAATTTATCGCATTATATTTGAGGTCCTCAAAGAACCTAAATCCTGAATTGAAATAATTTAAAGAAAAAAATACTGTTTAGTACTTTCATGCAGTTAATTTGATAAAATACTCTCCCACAATCCCAAAATTTGCCGCTTAAAAAGCTCTTAACACCGCGATAACATTTCCCAGTGAGATGCGCGCGCATCCTGAGGCCAAAGTCTGTATCTTTTGCTTTAGCTAACACAAGTTAAATCGGCCATAAATAACACATTTTGACAATTTTCATAAGCGCATCGTCGTCTCTTGCGTTTGCGTTACGGATTTGTCTCTTAACGTAAACGCAAACTTTAGTTTGTTACCGCGATACGGACTACCAAACTGTCAAATTCATTGTTTATGGTCGATTTAAATTGCGTTAGCTGACGCAAAAGATATAGACTTGGCTCCCTGAGCGTCTTTTCATGCAGCAAAAACCCGCTTAACCTTTCTCTTACGGTGCTAGAAAATCCATCGAGCTTCAGTGCTGTATACTCAGTGTATACTATAGAGGATACATATTTATAATTTTGTAAATTTTTAGTTGAAGAAAAATGAATTGTTTACATTTATTACATATGTAAATCAGTTTATTAAAAGTACATAGGTACAAACGTGCATTCATAAAATATTGTTCTGAAAACGAGGAAAGAACATCGGCCACACATAAAACGCATAATACGTTTATTGCAACCGGTTGCCCACCGGCTATTACTGTAAAATTTTGTCCGATTTTTCGGCATGTGTTGCTGAGAAATACCCAAAGTATTAACTCTGTGTGAAGTATATTTACGGAGATATTGACATAATTAGAGACATATCAAATCATTTGACAGCACCGGTAGGAAAGGATTCATCGATATATTATTTTTGAGTTCATTGTTAATTCACCTATAGTATCTAACAAACTTTTAAAATTGTTTTCATATTTTTTTCTAACATTAGTACCTATTCTGAAAAATAATTGTTTGGTAATCTGTAACATAATTTAAATAAGCCTCTGTTACGGGTGAAGTCACTTATTTTCTTCCCTTCGATCATTAAAACAAACAAAATCATTAGCAATGTAAATAAATGGCATATTAGTAACCTGCCAACTGCTCCTGTAATCAAGACGCCGGAATTCGGATTCAAAACATCAAATAGTCAGAAATTATTATTTAAATGAACGCTATCGATTTTCAAGCCGACATCCATCCATATTAATTGAAAACATCTCATCTCAAACCGAGCCTTTATAATAAGAATCAAATTATATCAAACAAAACAAAAAAAATAATAATTGCTACTAATTCTTCACAAGATCGGGCTCCGAATCATCACCGGGCGACTTTGTTCTAATTTTGAAATAATAATTTGAATTCGGAACGAGCCTTGCGCGCCCCGCGGCGGTTTGAGGAACTAATGATAGGGCCGACCCACCGACAGCTAATTGTACCGACCCACCCTATCTTATTTAATTGACTCGTCCAAGACAAAGAAATACAATGAAAAAATTGATTTCTTATTAAAATCTTAAAATCTGAGTCAATGAACTGGATTGATTTCATTTTTTGCGACTTATTAACTAGAAGGGTCTTGGTACTAGCCAATTATATTTTGTAATAGGTTTAACAAGTATCTTCTTCAATCCGTTAATTGTTTCGCATAATATAAAAGTGGGCAACGAAGAAAATCATCCATGCTGCTTTTTTTGTTGTTGTTTTAAGTTTTGATTTATTATTTATTTCACTTTCCTAAGAAACTAAGAAACTAAACTAATTTACTTATAAAGTCTAACAAATAATAGTAGAAAAAATGGAAGGCGATGAATAACTTTATAAATTAACACCAAGATGATAATGTTTTTAACATTTTGTTTACCTAACTAAATTAGTGGCACTTTCCAAGAGGAGATGATTCTACATCATATATATTGTAATCCAGATGAAGTAAAAAATGAGCATTGTTACAAAATCTCTTACTAACTATAGATCGTCATTCCAAGATTCCAACTTCTCGAATTCTTGTTAGTGAATATACAATATTGCCAATCTTGAATAAGTGCATCATTCCCACCCACGGTTTTCGAAGTAGGTACAAATCACAAAACATAAGCTTGGCATTTAATTGTAGACATTTATTATTTCAGTAGTGCAAAATGGTATTACTATGGCAACATCAAGCATTTATCACATAATTATTTTCCACTTATGTTTGACAGATCATTTTAAATAAACAACAAAAAACATTCAAATTAATTTTTTTTCGTTTTTTTCAAGCTTCTTTTTTATTTATTTTTATTTTATTCGTTTATTTATCTAATAGCTAATACAAGCCGTAAACCGGGGTTACTCTGCATAAAAAAATGTTTTGAAGACACCAGTATTCATTATAACGCTTTGTTTCCATGACCATTTAACAGATAATAATAATAGTTGGATGATTTGTATAGCGCCGTTTTTGTGTAAAATCACCTCAAGGGCGCTGATGTCACTAATCACTATTCTATAATGCGATTTTTAATTTATTTTTTTATGGTATAATATTTATTATATACAATGGGAACTTATACCCGGTAAGCCACTGCGAGTAGCTTGTTAGCAGGAGTTTATTTCAACAATATTATATAATACAACAATAAGTAACAATCATCATACAAATGTGGGCAAAATTAGGATATAGAGGGGCATGCATGTTGTAATCAATGTACATAAGTTGGAAAAAAATTTTAAAAGAAAAAATAATGGAAACAGAATTACAATTTTTTTATTGAGATACTGGCGTCCAATTTTGTAACACCGATTTAAATAATATTATAAAAATATCAATATTACAAAAAAATATCAATTTCATAAAAAATATCAAAATTATGAAATATCAATATTTTTTAAATGTCCACATTTTAATTATCAACATTATAAAAATACCAATATTATAAAAATTTCAATATTATAAAAATACCAACATTTTCATTGTCAAATCATTTTAGTATTGAGTTGAAGTCGATGGTCTGAAGAAGTAGTGCTGTTTTTCAAAATTTCTCAGTGAACGAAATCTGTTCGCTTCTTCGACTGTGAACATCAATCTAAGATGAGTAAATTTGTTTCTTATGGTAAATTTTATTATGTATTTATAATTATTAATTTTGCATATTTATATATAAGGACACATAATTTTTTTTTTACCAAATTTTATTATTTACTCACGTTATCATAAAATTTTATTGGTGAACTGTATAATGTGTTATTTTCAATATTTTTTGTTTTTGTTTTGAGACATGAGTAGAGTATAGAAGAGGCAGGTTGGAAGTCGGTGCTATGCAGATTACACTCTGGAACAGCTGCAGGTATATGATACTTGAATTCGTTAAAAAAATAGTGATTAATCGTGGAAGAAAGCTTCTGTTCGGTATGCATTTCCTTTCAGAACTATTGCCAATAAACTAAAGGAAAACATGCATCCAAACCAGGGAAAAAACCAATATTCACGGATGTGGAAGAATGGAAGTTTACAACATACATTGACGTAATGAGTGACAGGGGGTTTCCATTATCGAAATAAGATGTACGCCGCGTAAACCTTGACATGTCTCTAATTACTTCATTGTTTCCATAGTATTATGCTAAACACAGAATTTATTTTATTAGTTATTTTATTATGAAATATTAATGTTAAAATAATTATTACAATAACGAAAAACAAGTTATGCAAAGTTACCATATGGCAGCTTTTCTGGAGGTTCTACAATGTTTAGGGATTTCATATATTGGGGATTCCTCCATCCGTATAGGAAAATATGATTACTTAAAAAATCGGGATTTTTTTTTTCAATGTATAACTTATCGAGGGGTGCGGGGTGTTGTTCGCCGTGCCACGATGCGCAGACATAACATGCGTTTTATCCGTGGCCGATGTTTTATCCTCATTTTCAGTACTTACAACAATATTTTTCTTATATGTGTAATATAAATAAAATAATTTACAAATAGTAATTAAACTATTAATTTTTATACAACTACAAAATAACAAAACTATATGTTTACTGTACACTGAGTGCACAGCACCGGAGGTGTGGATATTTTCTAGCACTGTAAAGGAAGGGTTTAATCTTAACCATTATCAGAAAATTTATTTAAAAAACGAAAGTAGCTAAATCTATCAAGCGGTATGCTCTGGCGTCACGTCATTTCCATTATTAACTTCGGAGCTTCGACCTAGCTATTAAGAAAAAAAAAATAGACAAGACTCCACATTATTAAAGAAACTAATTGCTATTTTTTAATGTTTCAAAATTCTCACTCAACTGGATAATAGGTAACTACTAGTTAAATCTATAGTAAATACGTACAAGAATCGTAGATACTGACAATGGGATTCAACAGTCAACGATAACAGTACCTAATTATAATAAAATTACCACTTACAAGTGTAATGAGCACGTTGGTAGATCCACATCATTTAAATACTGCACTTTTGCACCGTGAAATTACAAAAGAAACGAGAATGAGAGGAACAAGGACACAGATAGTTCAGTACCCACTCTGATGATATTTATTATACATCCATATTTAACAACAAAACAGCTGTGAAGTATGGAACTCGTCGCCCGGGGTCAAACCCTGGAAACGCTGCCTTAATTATCGCCGTGCCCACTCGGCTACTCATTATAATAATTTTCATCGCCCATAATTGGATTGTTTTTGCGCTGACAAACGGAACGTAAACCGAAAGGGGTATAAATCACGACAACTGTATTGGGCAGAGGCCGATAGCAGCGGACTTGTTATTTTAATTGTTTTAATTTAAGAAACACTATGGACAGCTACCTTCATCTAGAATATAAAGACTTATGAGTGTCTTGGTTTACATCTTGAGAATTCCTTATTCGAAGATGATCGAAACAATGATAAAGGCTGAATATTGTATGATTTATATGGGTACCTACGTACTTATATCTAGATAACCTTATATTAAATCATTTTCAACCCTCATACTGATCTTAAGATAATCGAAACTAGGGATTAAATAGAAAATATGATGATATTTTTAATTCTGTAATAAAAGCTGTCCAATTTATTAAACAGAAACTAATACTTAATCATTGAAGAAAATAGTATTAACATAACCTAAAACGAAAGATGAAACCGGACAAAAGTACAGAAACTAAAAAGATTTCAGTCGCATCTGGGACTCGAACCCAGGTCCTCTGCATATCCGGGGCAACGCCCAACCGGCTTAGCTAATGAGACCAGTTAAATTTGTGTCATCTTCATCGATATCATATCTCAAATTCTCTGTTTTTTTTAAATCGCAATAAAAATAATTAATAATAAAAAAAAAGAAACTAATACGATTATTTTATTTAAATCTCACTGTAAAATATTATGTTGATGCTTACTTACTTCTTCACCACTGTTTTATGTATATACCATCTTGAAACATCATCCTTTCCAATAAAATCTTCCAAAAAATTTACACATTTTCTCATCAAAGCCTCTGCAGAGCTTCCCCTGATCCAAGCAAACTTATCTCATGATTAAATATGAACTTTTTTGGCATATTCACCACTCTTATTTATGCAGGTATTGACACAAACCGTTATCGTTTGTCTGATTTCTTCAAAACCAACTATCTTCCCATCCTAGCCTACTGCAGAGCTTCTCCTAGTAAAGCCCCTAGTAACTTCTCTCGCATGAAGGAATGAACTTTATCGTACAACGGATACAAAAAGATGGCTTATTCTCTGCCATCCATTGAAATTAATCATTCTCCTTTTCATTAAAATCTTCCTAAGCAAACACCTATCTTCTTTTTCAAATTCCTCCCTTCAGCAGAGTTTTAAAAGCTAAAATTAAATCGTCGTATCCTGGTGCAAAATATTACGTTCGCCACTATTATTGATGTATCATAATGAACCATTTTTCAATTAAATAATTTATTCCGAAGACTCTTCAAAAATCTCTACCAAAACCGTCCCCACTGCGGATCTTTGTAAGCTGCAATCCAAGAAGCTTGTACCCTCGTAGAGTGCAGTGAGCAGGATAAAGGTACATATAAAGGTACGGCTACGGGGCTCGCCCAGGCGCAGCCGCAGCCACAGCCGCCGTACATCACGCATCGCTCCCAGCCACCGGGGCATTACTCAACCCCGGGGCGATGGCAACATTTCAACGCGCCCAAGCAGTGCAAATTACAATTTTTAATTATTGCCATGGACCTTAACGAAGAGGATGGTATTATGAAATAGATTTGGAGGAGTTGTCATTCTGGTTTGCGGAACAATGATCAACATTTTTCACTTCTGAGTGCTGTAAAGTGAATTGGGGGAGAGATCTGGCAATAAACATAGAATTCATTTCAAACAATGTTTTGTATCTAGATATTTCAAAAGCGGTCTCTAACTAGCACAATTCTTGAGAGTTTGGATATTCCACTCTGGAAGGAAGTGCTAATGTACAATTGTACACACGTGTACACGAACGTATCTATTTAATTGTTTTGTGAAAACCGGCTTTTAAACTCATTTACCAGAGCTAGGAGTTGGGGATCATATAGCTCTGGGTACCAGTGAAGTTGTTACTGCAAAATAAGATAACTAAAGAAATCATCAAAATACGGAATTCATTAATAGTGGTAAGAGGGACGGTAGTCTTGTAATCGTATGAATCGAGTTCGAATCTTGTAACAGATTACTACTCATTTAATCCCTTTTTGTGCGGAAAAAGTTGTTTCAACTGTTTCAGGAAGAACACCCTTTTTTGTCAGTTTTTGGAATTTAAAATTAGGAATTTATCAACAAATTGTTCGTGCACAAAGATTCTTTGATTACTGAAAAGTATTTGCGATGATTGATGATATTTGAAAGCAGTCAAGGTACTCCTGCGGACCGCGATTTTGATTTTAGAATAAGAGAAATAGAAGGCTTTATACTTCCATCTTCAATCTGCATCTTCGTCAACATGATAATAATTCAAGGAAGGAAGAGATATGGTATGCCCCGAAGTGCCTTGGTGATGTGAATATGAAGAACGGCCTGGTCAATTAAAACGCACCATTACCGGTTGTGTAATTAGCCCCAATGGCGACATTTTGAATGTGTGCAGTGTACACTTGCTTTTAATTACTGTAATGTTCCATAAATTATGGTAAGTTATAATCTTTCACTGGAGGAATAAAGCATATCATAAATTACAGGTTATATTCATAAAAACATAATATGAATAATTTGGTAAAAATCGTCAATTTTTTATTTTTTTTTACACCAGTTTTGCTACTCGCCTTCGTCCGAATTTCAACAAAATTTTTTCTGGTTAAACAATTGAAAAACGTGGAATCAATAGTATTTCGCATTACTATTTCGAAGGTCAAGAGCACATGATGTAAATGAAGTTGCGAGCAGAAAGTAGTGTTAACCTATAAATTTCTGCCAGAAGAGAGTATTCAAATTTCAAAACGCCTATTCGAGAGTTTTAGGTACTTCAATATCAATGCTATGGGTATATAGTTAAGACGTAATAGATTTTCAGGTTTGTAGTTAAGAAACGAGAAAGGTTAAAATAATACATTGTGGATTTTTTTTACACCGTTTTCATATTTTTTTCTCTTATTAGCTTCATAAATAATACACCTTTTAATGTGACTACAAGAAACTTTGTTGGCTTGTCTTTTCTTAAACTATCTTTGTATATATATTTGTATTAAAAGCTGTTTGTTTCTTAAAAATAAATATCAAGAGAGAAGTCGTTTTCCCGTTTATAGCTCTAGAAAAAGCTGAAGATAATAAAAATAGATTCTGTGCAAAAATATACTAGGCAAATTATAATGCATCAACATCACCGAACAACCTAAAGGTGCCTCGTGGATGGGTCCCCGATATTACATGGATGAGATATAGAAAACTGTGGTTAGTCTAAAAAGTGTTCATGCAATTCCTTTATGTTGAAAATTAATTTACTCTCTATAGAACTGCATGCAAAGAAGATTAATATCCGATCTTTTTTATATTGCCATTCTAACATGAGTAACATGACACGATGGCATTATATTGGAACGGTAGTGAAAGATTGATTTTTTTTGCCATTGCATTTTGGACATAAAAAACTTGTGTAAACTGAAAATAATGTATTGTGGGTACTGCTAATGTGCTGTGCAGTTCAGCATTCACATAATTTGGAATGAGGGTTTTCCCCAATGAAATTTTAAAATCGAATGCTACCTCAAACACGAGTAGCTTTGTCCAGACTATCCACACTACGCTAGTGGAAAATAAATAATTAAGCCGTCAAAGGGGTAAAATAAAGTGTATGAAATCATTTGTGACTAATAATATATTCAAACATTTCCATTAATAACTATCACTTGTTCGCGATTGTCTAGCTCATCTATATCACGCCTTTTAGAGCCTGGACGAAGCGAATCAGTTTATAGTTTATAGTTTATAGTTTATAGTTTATAGTTTATAGTTTATAGTTTATAGTTTATAGTTTATAGTTTATAGTTTATAGTTTATAGTTTATAGTTTATAGTTTATAGTTTATAGTTTATAGTTTATAGTTTATTGTTTATAGTTTATAGTTTATAGTTTATAGTTTATAGTTTATAGTTTATAGTTTATAGTTTATAGTTTATAGTTTATAGTTTATAGTTTATAGTTTATAGTTTATAGTTTATAGTTTATAGTTTATAATTTATAGTTTATAGTTTATAGTTTGTAGTTTATAGTTTATAGTTTATAGTTTATAGTTTATAGTTTATAGTTTATAGTTTATAGTTTATAGTTTATACATTTACACATTTACACATTTACACATTTACACATTTACACATTTAAGCATTTAAGCATTTACGCATTTACGTATTTACACATTTACACATTTACACATTTACACATTTACCTATTTGCACATTTAAGCATTTAAGCATTTTACGTATTTACACATTTACACATTTACACATTTACACATTTACACATTTACACATTTACACATTTACACATTTACACATTTACACATTTACACATTTACACATTTACACATTTACACATTTACACATTTATATTTATACATTTATACATTTATACATTTAATATTTATATATTTATATTTATACATTTATATATTTAATTATTTATATCTTTATATGTTTATATGTTTATCTATTTATATGTTTATACATTTAATATTTATATATTTATACATTTATA
>JAHDVE020011102.1:0-32281 GCA_022606495.2 Halesus radiatus
TAAAATGTGTAAGGTTTCAAAAGACAATAATCCTCAAACTGTAATAATTTAAATTCTTTATGAAATGAGTACTGGAATATTATATAAAAAAATTCAAAATCACTACCACCGATTTTCAAACTGTACCTATTTTTAGACATTTTGGGTATATTTCATGGAATTTAACGATTACAGTTTGAGGATTTTACTAAGTTGAAACCCTATACATATAGAATTTTCCAGCATTGCTTGAGTTAGCAACCTGCAAAGTGATGTTTGGGACTATTTTTGAGACTGTTATATTTGGTTGCCCCTCCAGAGTTTGACAAGCAGTACACATTCCACACGTCTCTCCTCAACAAGCCTGACCTGCCCAGCTGGCTGCACTACGTGTATAGCACCCGGCACCATCTTGGCTTCATCTATGGTACTCCTCCCTATCGCCAGAAGGACATACTGGTGAGTTATAGATTGAAGTAGTTTCTGAATATGCTGCCACCGTTATTCTGACTAAGCAGAATTTTATTAACATTTTTTATTTTCATTTTATTTATATTACCTCCACACAGGAGGCCCTGAGGAAAATAGTTTCCCTCGGGACCTATGCTATCTTTGAGGATGCTGTGTGGAGGGTCTTTTTGAGGAAAGAAATTAGTGAACACGGTGCAGGAGGGAGGAAACACAGAGACCGGCAAATCGTTCCACAGCCGGGTTGTTGAACTCAAGGACGAGTTGTAGAAATGACCCGTTCTTATGTGACAAATGTCAACCGTGTACAAATGTTGGGCGCGCGTTTGGCGTATTTCCCAAATATGCACCGGTGCCGAAGGGATCAATAATGCTAGTTCCTTAAATCATCTTCCATTGAAGTACCGGTAGAACAAGGGCAGCATTCCCACCTGACGCCTGTGCTTCAAAGATTGCAATCTGTTTGTTAAGATAGGGGAACCTATCAAACGGACCACCTGTTTCCGCAGAGTCAAGGGTTTTTTTCAGATATTTTGGTGCCTCAGTCCAGAGGTGGCTACAAAATTCAACATTGGGGCGCACTTTCGATTTGTACAGGGTCAGCAGTTGTGTACTATTAGAGCATCTGCGGGCTCTGTACAGTACGCCCAGCTTCTGATATGCTAACTTGACTGGCTTCGATGGAGCCCCGTGCTTGAGCTGGTCACAATTACACCAAGCATATCAATGGGAGGCATGAAGCTCTATTGAATGCGAGTATCTCGAAAGGTTTCAATCAACTCTGTCAAAAAAATAATCAAGATGCCATATTGTTTGCTATGTGTGTTTTAATATTCCGGGATTTTCAAGCTAAGTAGTAAAGCTAGTGTAGCTACCTGCTGATCTGGCCACTAAGATTTACTATTTCGACAGCCATTAAACACCTGAAGCATGGTGACAGTAGTGATATCTACATTTTCTATGTTGCCGGTTTTCCCTAATAGCATCATTCACTTGATTAGATTATCTCTCTTTGTTCTGTATTCATTTCATATTACTTGTTATCTCATGTTTATTATTAATATTGTGTAAATTAAACCGTAAGCTTTTATAACAGTTATACAAATAAATCAACTCCTGTTAACCATTGATGAGTCGCTTCATTAATCACAGATCCTAACACGCCCTCCTTTGATTAATTCGTTATATTCCTCGTTGGTTTAAATATTAAATATTTCAACGAGGCGTACCAGGCACACTACGCTTTTTCATGCGGAAGCAAACAACACTAATGCAGCAAAGAACTCTCCAATTACTCGGACAATCACAATATATACCCACTACGAAAAATTAATAGACTTAGACATTTTTCATGATTCTTTACTAACATACAAAACAAATTTATTACATTTTTTTTTTTTTTATATATTTATTTCTTGCTAAAGCAATCCCGATGAGTTTCAAAACTCATTTTAGGAAAAAAACTTACTTTAAACTTAAAACTTATTTTCTTAGCGTGATGTAAATTACTTTAAAACTACACTTATTTTTTCTTTAAAAAATTCATAGTCAATTAATTTAAACATTAAAACTATAAATACGCTAAATTTATTTTAAAAAAATGGTCAAAAAGTCTATGTTAGCTGAGAGTGGTGATTTCGCTGTATCCGTGTTATCCCTTATGTTGTAATCAATGTTGAAACTTTATGTATGCTCAATATTATCATTATTATTACTATTTACTTCTTATTACTAACTGATTACTACTTATTACTTTTTACTTATAATTTAATTTTTTTAACTACATTTTATTATTTACTTAATACTATTTACATAATTTTATTTAAATATCATTATTTACCTATTTTTATTTACATATTATTATTTACCTATTTTTATTTTTATTTTTATTTACATATTATTTACCAATTTTTATTATTATTATGTACTTATTACTATTTATATAATTTTATTTAAATAATTTTATTTACATAATTTTATTAATATTTAATGTGTATATAAATGTAATAATATTAATATTTACTTAATATTTATATGCTTATTATTATTATTTAATTATTATAATCTAAAATCTAATTTTTATTATTTATTTACTATTATTTACTATTTTTTATTCATGTATTATTATTTACTTATTAGTATTTACTGATTATTATTAAATTGTAAAGCCGCTCATCTGAATACAGGATTGTCCTATTGAGATGAGCGGCTAATGTTTTTGTTGTCATAAATAAATTTAATGAAGTTAAATAAAAAATAAATAAAAAAATTACAATTCTTGATTTCATAACTTCTCTACACTTCTCCACATCATCTCTTCACACACTTTCTTTCTTTTTATTATAATTAGTCACACATACATTCAGTAGATACACATGGGTACACATACATGCTCACACACATACACAGACACATATACTTATACACTATACGCTTTTTTCATATACCTTTTTATTTTTATGTATCATTCCCCGGCACTGTACTAACCCTGCCTGGTAAAATGCATATAACCACTCATTAGATATTACATAGAGACATGTCATCGGTACCAATCCTTGTAATAATTTACTAAAACCTTGTAATTTGTACACTCATTTTATACATATACTGTTTGTTTCTAAAATAAAAAATAAATCAGTTAAGAACCATTTCCACCCCAGACAAAATGAATAACTTATTGTATGGACATACGTAATAGGTACTTTAACAATATAAATTTTAATATGCCAACCTTACCTTTTGTAATAAAATTACTGTGTATGTCTAAATAAATAAATATAAATATAAAATATTAATACACTAAACTTGTAGGAATCTATCATATAATACACATTTCCTAAATACTTTTCCATTTTTATTTGTTACTTTATGGCTTTCACCCATCTTGGCCATGTTTAATCAGTTAGATTTTAATAGTACAGATTGTTCTTAAAATTAGTTATTTTTAAACAGGATATAATATTTGGGCAAATAAAATTGAAGCAGATAAGTTACAGTGTAAATTTATATGTTTTTAATCCCCAATGACTTCAATTTTAATGCCATTTTTATAAAAATACTTTGTTAATAAATTGTTAATTTGGGGGGAGTTGAGACTTGGAATGGAAGGAATACTGGTAGGGAGTTCAATTGTAAATTTTACCAATTCATGGATAAAGTTTGGAAATTGGTCATTGATAGGACACTCAAGGAAATTATGGTCCAGAGTATCCTCTGACCCACAATCACAGAAAGGCGAGCTGACTACGTGGAATCTGGCGAGATGACTAATACAAGAAGTGTGACCTAGTCTCATGCGAGTTATGAAGGAAATATATTTTCTTGGCATGCAAGTGTATTTATGAAACACGGGCTTGACAGGAATAAAGGTTGTATTAATGAGTACTGATAACCTTTTGTTAGAGGAGCTACTTTTCATTCAGACGACCATTGGAGTTTGTATTTACTTTTTAGAATAGGGAAATAGTCTCTAACTGGAATAGGAATATCATTTAACTTACCATGAACAGTGGCTTCCTTATACGTTTATTCCTAAACTAGTATAATATCATTGAAATGCGCTGTATTAATGACCAATCAGAACAAATAAATAAAATTAAACTCTTCTTTAAGAAAACTTACATAAGTAAATATTTCATACAAAACATTTTATAAATAGAAGCAAATTATGTAACTACCAAATTAAGAATCTTGGCTCCCTTATCAGACACAAGAACTCCTATCTTCTGATAAGGTATACACAACCAAGAATACCCTTTAAGGCGATCCACCGGCTAAAATTCCAACGAAATCACGCGCTCCTTATGCAGATGGCGACAAGGTTAAAAGTCCCGCTTAACATGTTTCGATTTACGCAAAAAAACCGTCACCAAAATGCGTGTTTTATTCTATTCTGTAAAGCTCAGACATGATTATAAAAATGTTTTACGGTCATATTCTAAAAAAACTTAATTTACCACAATGAACAATACGACAATACCGTGAAAAGGGTTCGTAAGTAGGAGAGTTAGCGCTTTAAACATTTTTTTAATGTCTGATACTATATTTTTTTCTAGACTTATAAAAAGACATATCAAAAAATTCCCGGTAAAAAACGAAAGGCCAAGGTGTGTTCTAATTGCAGTATTTAATTAAATCATCTACCATATTTCTAGGCCAACAAATTCTTAAACCGAAATCACATGATTTTGCATTACTTCCCATCGCATCGCCTTAATTAAATATTTTGTAAAATACTTGTAATGCAACTTATAAGAAAAAACATATACTCATATATATATATATATCAACAGAGAATTATTTTAATGTCCTTCAATAGATGGAGTGAGAGCACTTCTGCTTTTGTTGTTTCCCAATTAGTAATTTGAGAACAAATTGCATTTTTCTTACACAATTCCAATAATCTGACTCTTTCAGTAATCCGACATCCGGCTGTTTTTCTTGTTAATATGTCAAGCTTGTACTCTGCTCCTGGTCCACTTTTTTCTCTAATGTGTATAATATTATGTGTTTGCAATTCATAATGATGGATGAATGTGTTCCAGCTACAAACCGTGGCCCTAAACCGAGAAGACTATGAGACCAGGAGGCTGGTGATCCCGCTGCACATCCTGAAGAAGGAGAACATCGCCACCTACCAGGTGCAGATGAAAATAGATAACCTCAATGTGGAGGACATGCTTGATGAACATAGGTAGGATTCACATTGTTTTAATTTATTCACTTATTTTTATATCATCAGCACCGCTACATCAATTGGAGAGTCCTTGTTGCCTCTTAGAGACGCCTTCATCACTGTCAATCTACTGCTGTGCCTTTCAGTTTATTATTAATAGATCTGTGAATCGAGATATAAAAAGGCGGTTTAGACTTGTTACATGTTCATAGGCTAGTGTCAAGTGACGCACTAGGCGACCGAGTGTATCAAATACCCGACAGGTGGTCTAGGCAGGAGCGTGCTGTCCATATAGGTACATAAGCACTGCCTACTCTACCTTACTCGCAAAAAATATAAATAATATTATAAGTGTTAATGGTCAATTAAATATTATTAATAAGCAAATAATTTAAAAAAATAGCTATCTCTTAAAGTTATCTTCAAATTAATACCCATATGTATTTAAAATTTTATTAATATGAAATTTAATAATAATAACTGCTGTTATTTTATTTTTTATGCCTCGTTTTTTCTCGATTTTTTTTTTCAATTATTTTTACATTTTTATTTAATTACATACCTACTTACAGTAAATTTTAGTTTATGTTTATTATTTGTCTATACTTGTCATTATTGTTTAGTACACTGTGTATCCTGATGAGGGAAGCTTTGCTTCTGAAACATGTTGATATTTGTAAACTAAGTATTTCATATTAATTTTAATAATAAAATGTACTAAATTATTGCTAGAAATCAATCTACACTTTCAAAAACACATGCGAAATATTAACTAAGGAATGCAGCACCGCTCGCGCCGCACCGAATGCTCAACTATAAAGTGGCAAAGGCAGGAACTAAATATGCAAAATGACCACACATCATATTTAAATATCATTCGACACAAAAATGTATGTGTACGTGATGCTCATTCAAGGGACAACTTGTTTGTGTTAGTGTCTGAAAGGCCGTGCCTATCGGTACAAATATTTAGCCAGCAAATGTAGCAACCAGTGCCATCTGTTGGTACCTCTATTAATTAGAACAACTTTACTAACAAAATAATTATCAAAATATTATTTTTGCTTTCGTTCATGCAACTGTACTGTTGAAAAAATGTGAAAATTTCATATAGGTATCCAGTAATTGACTTCTATGCATAAATGAAGTGGTTATTTGGATATTTGATTTGGCTTAGGTAATTTCAAACCAAAATCGGAAAAAGCCAACAGCTTAACCATTCTTAGCCATAACTCATGACGTCTGTGGAATTTTTTTTTTAATATCAATAAATTAGCTGTTCTTCTGTTTAATAAGAATTACTTTGTTTACACCACTGTTTTTAATATATAAATACCAACATGTTTCGAAAGCGAAGCTTTCCTCATCAGGATACATAGCATATATGTTTATATTAAAAACAGTGGCATTAACAAAGTAATTCTTATTAATTTATTAATTATGACTTCACAAAATAAGTACAAATCGATTGAAGAAAAAAAAGTTATTCCCACATCCTACCCTGATTAAAATTTAACTTAACTTACTTAGTACCAACATGACGTGTACGTAATACTTATGCCCAAGGATGCTACATCACCTCCATACAGGCCAGTCACCAAATTTAAACACTCCTTCATCCTGCAGTCTTATTATGAAGAAACCTCTTTGTTGCTTGACCATCTTCCATCATTGCTACATGTGCTGCCCAGTGGAGACGTTCCAGCTTTGTTAATCTTGTTTTCAACAGGTTTTCAAACAATTTGTATAGCTCGTGGTACTTATTACCTTATCCGCCAAAATTCTATCTTTTTTTAATTTAAAAAAAATTTAGTTTCAATACATATTTTTTCTTTTTTATTAATTGATAAACTAAAGTTTTTTTTAAGACAAGATTTTTGTGCATAGCGCAAAGGGTAACAATTATTTTTATAAACAATAATTATTAGCCTGAAACACTCATCCAAATTGAAAAAACCTTATGAGAAAAGATAAATGTCGCCGACAGGACTCGAACCTGCACCCTTCTGATTGCCGGTCAGATTCTCTACCGTTGAGCTACGTCGACTTATCGCTTAGTGCAGGTTCGAGTCCTGTCGGCGACATTTATCTTTTCTCGGAAGGTTTTTTCAATTTGGATGAGTGTTTCAGGCTAATAATTATTGTTTATAAAAATAATTGTTACATATTTTTTCATTTAGTTATTAAAATTTTACAAAGCTAGTAAGACAATGTGTGATGTTTTTCTTAGTCCTCCTCACTAGGGGTTCCTGTGCTGAGGCGGACTAGGTTTTATTTAAAAACTGACTGTTTTTAAGCTCCTACGAAGTTCATTTCGTGATGCTGGATAACTCCTCTTCTTTGATTTCTTTGAGCCAGGTTGTGATTTGATTTTTGAAATCATTTGCCTTTTCTGTTTCTTTTTTATGGCCGGTGGAAGTGAATTATATAGCTTAGTGGAGAGGTATTTATAATTCCTTTGTCCAAAAGCAGTTTTAAATTTATTTTTATATCTTAATTTCGTATATAGCTCCAAAAGATTCTTATTAGGATCTATCTCTCAAAAACAGCCAAAACTATTCGCTATTCTTCCTAAGAACACAGAACTCTGAACCATTTAGCACTCGTCTGGAGTTTTATAGAGATGGTCTTTTGTTGTTATCGAGAGAAGTCTCAACTGATCCTCTTTGATTATAAATTAAATAGTGTCTCTTTATATACTATCAGATCTATTCAGGACCTTGTGATGTCACTTTAGACTGTAAGTTTTCTTTTCATGACCACATAAATAATGTCGCTAATAAATCACAAAAATTTCTTGGCTTCATCAATAATGTGACTTTAAGAATATAAATATCCTAAAAAATTTTTACTGATCACTAGTTTGCCCTCATCTTGAATACGCCAGTATTATTTGGTCACCTTTCTATACTGTTCATCATATTGAATCTGTACAACACCGCTTCTTACATGGAATTGCATGGAGATTAGGACTAGAAGGAGGCGATTACTCCTATGATGAAATTGACCAAACCATAAACATTTCTACATTAGAAAAGTGTAGGAAAGACTTTGATCTCATTTGCATTTAAAAAAAAATTAATTGTATTATTGACTCACCTTCTTTGTTGCAACTCATTCAGTTCAACATTCCTTGCTGTAGGGTCAGAAACAAAGAATTACTTTTCCTCATTCAACACTCTACTAATTATGAGTACCATTCTCCACTGTCCAGAATGTCGAGACTTGTTAACTCATGCCAGAGCCTTGAAATTTTTGGTACCAGTTTAAATGATTTTAGTAAAACTTTTCGAAATTAAACCCCGAAGATTGTCATTTAGAATGCCTAAAATCATGGACTCTACCAAAGCCTTGTTCAAGCTTTAACCTGAATGTTCTTTCAAATGTATATTTTTATCATTGATCATTCATGTATTGCATGTGCTGTTCTTTTTCTCTAGCTCTTGTTTATTTTATTTTGTGTAATTGGACAATGATCTGTCAATAAAAAATAAAATTCAAATTCTAGATGTTACCAGAATAAATAATAATATTATATATGTCCTTTATAATTTTAAATTAACAATTTTTTATATCCCCATTATAATAGGTAACAGTATTAAAGTAAACAATGTGTGATGTTTTCAGAATGGAACGACTTAAAGACGTGTTCCGCAAGAAGCTGTGGCGTGAGGAGGACCTCTACACCACGTTCATGGCCTCCGCCATTGACCTGGGAGCCCGTCTGCCTCTGAGGCCCAGCGAGGGAGAAGGGTAAGTCTAATTACTACCCCCTCAAACCAACTTAAGCTTTAAAGTTACTGCTTAACTTCTAGTGCACCGGAATTGCCCATCGGATAACCAAAATTTGTATTCCCCATACGAACGCCAACAAAAGAAATTTTCCAATCTTTTGCAGTACCTAGCATTCAGAATATCTATGCTAAGAATGTTTTAATCAAACATTTAAAAACTTCATTTTAAGAGTTAATAACCAGAATGACATTCTTAATTTAAAACTGCTTTTGGACAAAGAAATAATAAATATGTCTCCACTAAGATATATAATTCACTTCCACCAACCATAAAAAAAAAGAACAAAAAGGCAAATGATTAAAAAAATCAAATTAAAACCTGGCTCAATGAAACCAAAGAAGAGGTGTTATCCAGAATCTTGAAAAGAACTTTGCAGGAGCTAAAAACAATCAGTTTTTAAATAAAACCTAGTCCGCCTCAGCACGGGAACCCCTAGTGAGGAGGACTAAGAAAAACATTACAATTGTAAACTTTTATTAACGAAATGAAGAAAAAACATGTATTGAAACTAAATAAGAGATATTAAAAATATATATATTTAAGTTAAACGCCAGCGTATCCGATCGGATATGTAAAAAAATAATGTCTCTGAATAAGAGTAGCTATTGTGGAGAAACTACTTATGATAGATAAATACAATTTGTATAAAAATATAAACGCATCATCTGGCAAGACGGTACAATTTACAAAAACATAATTTTTCATAAAACTAGTAAGTTATTACGAAAATAGACTCAAATAGTGCGCGAATTTACCCTCGGCACACTACCGAAGCATTAAATCGCGGGAGTTCAGCGTTCCAAAGGTTAAGCAACTGGAGTAATACTTTTATATATAATACAAGGCCTTACTTGCAACTTTACTGCGTGTTTTGTATTGTATCTGCCTTTATTTGTATTTTTCTTCATGGAAAAGAAAGACACACATTCTCAGGTTATGAATAACCTGGCAATATTTTTATTGTACGTCCGGGGACATCCGAGGAAGACATGGCACGATCAAGTGAATCAAATACTTGAGTCGGGCCATGTCAGAAGTCGAAATAACAGAAGAGAATGTATGAGACGTTGTATGAAAGTGAATGAAGTAAGTGTATGCCAAGATCGAGTTGTTTGGCGGTCCGTCCTCTCTGCCTATCCCTGCAGAGAAACGGCGTGATGGTTAGTTAGTTAGTTAGTGTATTTATATGATTTTATTTACTCCCACTCCATTCTAATTTGAACGGGTTTTTAAAAATAATGATTTATTATCAGTAAAACCGATTTAGCTAGAAAATAATTCAAACTTATATTCTGTGAGGTTTTTACATTTATAATGAGTTTCCCCTTATTTAAATAACAATGTTTTCTTAATTGATTTATTTATATGTGTTACATTGTTTTGGTATATTAAAATTTTTTTTTTTTTACTAAAATCAAATCATTGATATTAAATAGAAAACCATGGAAACATAATGACTCCTGAAACCAATGATCCCTTAAAGTGTGTAGATATACTAAAACCCTATACACGATTAAAAATATTTTCAACAAATATTCGCAGCATTGATAAGAACTATAAAAACCTTCTTGTAACACTTGTCGGTTTGAATAATATTTTTGACATAATAATTTTAACTGAATGTTGGATCAAAACAAATTATACTCACAAAAACATTGCAGGATTCACTATTTCTCGTATTCAGATAGAGGTATATATATTGTTTTGGTGTGTGGGGTATGTGTATGTGCTTAAGGGTGTGTGTATATGTGTGTGTTTATGTTGTACATATGTGTGTATATGCGTACATATATGTATATATGCATACATATATGTGTGTATATGTACGTATGTGTTTACGTGTGTGTGTATGTATGCACTTATGTGCACATGTGTGCATGCATGGACATATAAAAAAAAGTTATGTATATTTTTATGATCTAATCCTTATACATGTCTTTTTCTCCTTTCTATTTTCTACTTTCTTTTATAATTTTTACAATTTTCAGCATGTTTTATACTAAATCTGTATGTTTACACTACACTTCATACAAATTAATTTTTCTCCATTGGTCACCATGAAATACGCAGTCGCCTAATATGGTGATCTAATGTATCTATTCCATGTAATTGTCTCCATTAAATATCATGTATTTTATAAACAAATAAATAAATAATGTGAACATACTGAGAAGCGGTGAATATATAATTTTCCTTACTTTATTAATTAATGTTATATTAGGATCATCCATTCGTTTATTAATTTCTAATTGTTCAAGTAAATTTAATGTTAGGCCCTTTCTTTCTATATGTAAGGGTTTAGGCCCGTTGTTGTCAAGCGGTACGTGATTATTTACTAAGAGATGTTCTGCGAATTTTGAAGAAGTGGTTTATTTTTATAAGAAGGAAGAGTGGAAGATACTCTCAGTATCGCCCTGGTGAAAGACCACCATTCAAAATTGAAACGTTGCTTGAAATGGCTTTTAGCCGTGTTTGGTGACCAGATCTGAATAGCCAGGTATTTCCCCCTTTTACCACCATTCTCTCCCCCTTCTCCTTCCCCTCCCCAATACCTTCAGCCTCACAACATTCCCCAATTGGGAATGCCATAGTCTAACTGGCTCCAGACGGTTGGGAGCAGTTTGGGACTCTTGTGTGGTATTCATATAAAAAAAAAAATGTTCTTTGAATCTAGTTGAGAAAGCACTTCCCGTCTGCCCGATGGTCACATTTTAATTTGTATATGCCACTATTATTAAGTTTAGGATTTTTACTTTTTGAGCTTTTTAGGCTTGTTCCTATAATATTGTTGGTTCTAAAAGCTATATTTAAACCATTTTTTTATATTTTAATATGTGCAGAACTTAATAATAACATTATTAAATTTGATTTACATTTAATTTTTAAAAAAAATAATTAAATGGAGTTCTACGAATTAAACACAAAAACAATTAATAACAGCTTGTACTTATAAAGGAAAATGTCCCTATCAGAAAAAATATAACACATTACTGATAAAATCAAAAATACCACACGGTAGAGATAAAAGGCTGGTCAGCATGTAATTCTAGCAAACTTACACTGTTCTGAAAGTCTTCTATAAACTTTATAGTGAGGTAGATGTTGATGAAGTGGAAAGCACTCTGCCCGAGGGCGTACGCCAGGAGGAAGTTAGTCTTATCATCTCCTCTGGCCATCCACCCAACAGCACTGAGAGTTATGAAGATGTTAAATATCGTAGACCCAAAAGACATCCCAAATATTAGAGCCACCTTGAAAGAGAACGTCTCATTCACAGAGTCAGTGTAATCGCAGATCCTGTCATATATCTTCCAGTACTTATTCAGTCTTTCAGATACCACTTCGTCTCTTGATGATGATTCCAGCTCTTCCAACATCAATTTTTGACGCGATATTGTTGAGTTACTATCCAAACGCAATAATTCAATCTCGTTTTTGCTGAGAATCCGTTTTTTGAGAATGAGTTCCAGGTCAGAACTGATGATGAAGCAATTTCAGGTATTTCCTTCGTAGATCAAGATGCAATAGGTTGCCAGTAGTACGGCACATATATAACTCGGCGAATACATAGAAGAGAAT
Source organism: Halesus radiatus (assembly GCA_022606495.2). Classification (NCBI taxonomy): domain Eukaryota; kingdom Metazoa; phylum Arthropoda; class Insecta; order Trichoptera; family Limnephilidae; genus Halesus; species Halesus radiatus. The sequence continues at coordinate 12,497 of JAHDVE020011102.1, forward strand.
TCATAGTAAGAAAGCTTTTCCATCCAAGAAGACATCTGGATCACGCTTAGAATCATTTGTCCATAAGGGATGCAACTTTGTGAAATGCATGCGAATCCACTAGATAGATCCACTTTCATTCTAGAGTATTTTTTATTGACTCCAAGAGATTTCAAGAGGCCCCCTATGTCAGAGAGAATGAGTGCAACTTTCGGGTATCGTTTGATATCTTTAAAAGAACTGAGGTAAATCAACGTCAGCACGGAAAAGTTGGTAAACACCACGAATCTGTTACCATATTTAAACATCGACCCCTTCATCACAATGTCAATAACTTGCATTTTATCCGTGGAGAAAAATTTGCACATGCACCACATGAAAAAGTTTGTTCCAGAAGAAAGGGTCACTACGAATTGAGCAGTTATTTTAATCACAAATCCTTCCGAATCCTTCTTCCTTACGAGGTTATACGGAAATCCCATTAATTGCATCACTCCTGTTATTGGCGTCATAGCTTCAAAAATATTTTATGCTTCGAATAGTTTTCTGAGCGCCTTTGCCATTGCTTTAATAATATATCTGGCCGTGGACATTGTGAAAACCAATTAACAGTTTGTTTCATTTATCATCTTCTTTTTATTTTTGTACAAATTTCTTTACCCCTTTCCCTCTAGACTCCTCTTAGATATCAAGTCTAGTCTGATGTTGAATTTCGAGTGAGGCTTTTCTTTATTTTGAAGTTACCCATGTTTATTTAATCAATACGTTTGATAATTTACTAAACTACTACTATAAATATTTGATTATTTCTAATTTTGAAACTATCAATTCATGGTGGAATTCCATATTAACATATTAAAAAAAATCATTTTTATAATTATTTGAATAGTTTTACATATTTTGTGACAATGTCACTCCCGTCGGTAAGGATGTAATGGTAGCAAAAGTATAAATGAACATTTAAAAAATATCCATAGAGACCTAATTTAATTTTATAAGAATTACCTTTAGTATCGTGATGTAATCAATGATTTAATGAAGTTGGTACTTCTTCTTGACTAATTTCCACATTGCTGATGATCGTGATCCCTACTCCAATAAGGAACTCCAGTGAAAAATATATATTCATATAGATCAGCAAACGCCGATTCTGAATATATAACTTTCATTATATATTACATTACATACGTAGAGTTTATAAATCTTTATTTTTTAAGTGAATAAAAAATCAGCTCATCAAAACATCGTGTTATGTTGGTACCATTGCATTTGGAACATCTGATGTCACATGCGCATTCTGTTGGTATGAAAAAAATTATCTTTCGATTTTGTTTTGTATTTTAAATATATTTTTTTAAGTGTTGGTAAAATTTTAACTTAATTTGGGTGACTTTAAGCTCTCTAATTGTTGTTCAATATAAACAACTATTATTCACGAAAGAAATTAGAGCATTCATGATCAAACCAATTATCAATACGGATGTACTGGACAGAAGTCCGCACAAGACTGTGAAATGTAGGTTGCTGACTCCAAACACGCTCTCGTTCTACTTTTAGGGATGCTAGGTGAGGGGGTGCTGGCCTCACGCACGCAGTGCTAAAACTGGTTTTCTGCCTGATCCTGGTACTTGCGGTGTCCTAATAGGGCCTGCTAGTTTTAAAGAGGTGGGTACCAAGATATCCCCAGGCAGAGTTCAGGCTTGGTGAGGCAACAGATGTTGAGGTTTTCAGGAAAGGCGAAGGCAAGATAAGTAAAAGACTTGTTCGGCTCGTGATAGAAAACTGACTCTCTGTACTAGTTGTTTCTGTATTTATTTAAAAAAATATTCTACATCTGTTCCACGTTTAGGGGTAATTATTGTTAATGGGGGCAATCATTTTCAGGAAAGAAAGGCCTGTAAAAGATGATCAACAAAACTATAACATAAATGATTTGATTTAATCAATGCGAAATTTACACTTGTGCAGTAATAAGATCCTTTATCAAGGATGTATCATCTTATGAATATGTAGAAACCCATAAAAAAATGGAAAATAAATTACTGGATTAAATTAATGCAAACCTCTCAGTGATGGATTTAATAAAGATGTGTCATCTTAGGAATGCACAGAAACCTATAAAAATATGAAAAACAAAACTATAAAACAAATGAATCGATTAAACTAATGCGAATTTTGCATGTGCACAGTGATAAGATGTCAAGGCTGGGTAATCGTTTCATCTCAGTGGTATTATCTTAAAGATGTTGGATGAATACGCGTCTGTTACAATGGATATTATAAAAATGTTAATTCTCAATACTATTATTATTCTTTGAGTTAAAGTTTCTAAAAAGGTACATAATTTTATTACTTATGTTTAGTTATGGTTTACCATGAATAGAATATACAATTATATACAGTAAAGCTCATCATTGTTTTGACATTTGTCATTCTAATCTCAAAACTGACCGAAACGGACAGGCCATAGATTAGGAACGTTTTGGCGGACTTTGAAAAATTGAAACTATAAAAATAATTTTAACTATGAAAACTAACTTTAGAAAAAAAACGAAATATTTAAGTATTTAAGTTTGAACGTCATTATTGATAAAAAAAAATAAAAAAAATTCCTGGAGTTCCTTATTGCCCTAATGAACTAGACTCCTTCATACTTTTCGGTCCTGCGCCGCATGGAGGTCCGTGGACACCGATGTTCCGGGAGCCTGTGATACTTGACCAGTCCAATATATCAGTGGTCTTCTTCTGCTTCTCCCACCTTCCACATGTTTAGTTTCTCCACCATGAATTTCTAAGATTGGCAAACAACCTATCCAAAGAACCTTAAAAAATGCATTCTAGGCAGACAGTTGATAGCCTGTTTGGATGCTTAGCTCTTCCAGAATGGACAGATTGATTGATGTAGAAAATTTTTTCATATTGTGTTACTATATAATGAACCCGATATTCGGGAATTGGCATAAACTTATGGCCAAATTTACACAAGCAACCTAACCAATACTGCCGTGGTAAGTAAAAACATAGTATAATCATAATCCATGGGAGCCATTTTCTAGAATGAAGGATCGAGTTTTATTTAACCTTTTAGCATATTTAAAATTGGATCAATGTACTGATTTTTTTTCTAAAACGCTTATGAACATTTACCCTATATTGTTATTTAAATAAAGTTTATAAAATATTAAAAAAATCTGTTGAAATATACGCTTTTTTACTGTGTTTTTACTTACCAGTGGTGAATTTTTATCACATAATTGTGATAAGGAAAAAAACAGTATAATATTTTACTGTGTTTATAAGTTTAATAAGATGTATACCTCTTTGCATCGTTATTTTCTGTATAAAATAGGTTTTAGAACAACAGGAATACGGAAAATGCAACGAAGCAAGTGCGCGATTTCAAGATGGTAGATAAAAAAAAGCATGTCTTTAAATATGAGTATAAACACAGTAATTTCAACATAGAAACTGTATTTTTTCTTAAAGAAACAGAAATACTGCGTTTTTACTTACTAACGGATTGCGATGAAATTGAAAAAATGTCTAAAAAAATGTCATCTTTTTTGTTGTAATATTAAATTATGTGTTATGCGTAACACAAGAAATTCGATACTGACATATTAAACTCATTTTTGGTAAATTTTGTAATTACTGTAGACTTACTTACCACAGAAGAATAACGCTCGTCGACCAAGTTCCTTGATTAATTTTTGAACCGCTCACTGTTCTATTTGGGGCAAATCGGTGGACAAGAAATAAAATGCTATCCACATTATAGCATGGGTTATTACTTTGTTTACACCACTGTTTAATAAATAAATATCGACATGTTTCGGAAGCGAGGCTTCCCTCATAAAGATATACAGTGTATTGTGCATATAAATATATTCAAACGCGACACTTAATATTTGATCAAATCTTGTTTTTTAAAATTATGAATAATAGCCCAGACTCGCCAGAGCTCATCAACTTTAAAAAAATTCACATACCATCAAGACCAACCCGACAAACCAATTTTTTTTATTTGCCCGCATCTTGTCTTACCAATCTTAGAATAAATTCTCCAATTCCCCGTATTTGTGCGCAATAAATTCTCCAATTCCCCGTATTTGTGTGCAATATAATGCACAATTTCACAATATCGACATTCTTTTCAATTCCCTTTCAAAATATCGAACCAAAGTAATACGTACGACCACAAATTGATGCATGAGTATAAAATGTATCGAGAGCATCTCCTGTCCCGATCCTATCTTCCTCTCCCCCCCCCCCTTTCCTTCTTTTTTTTTTAATCTTGTAGCTTCACAAATAAAACATCTGTACTTAACCACTGTTAGCACAAGAAACTTTGTTGGCTCTCCTTTTGTTAAACTTTCTTTGTATATACCAGGGGTGTTAGTTGAAGTTTGCCGGTTTTTTCAATAAAGAAAACGCTTAATTCTCAAGGGAACCTCAAAATTTTTTTATTCAAAGTATTGACCATCGGATTCTATACATTTTGTCCATCTTTAAGGCCAATCATGGATACTATTCCAAAAAAAATTTCTCTTTCGAGGCAAACCATTCGACGAGCCATTTTTCGACTTTTTCAAAATTGGCGAAGCGCTGCTCTGCGAGTGAGTGTCCCATCGATTCGAAAAGGTGACAGTCGGACGGGGCGAGGTCTGGAGAGTACGGCAGGTGTGATAATATTTCCCAATTCAATGCTTTGAGAGTGTTCTTCACTACTTTAGCTGTATGAGGCGGTTTGGCGGTTTTTTCGATTTGTCTCTCATTCATTTGGTGTGGTACCCATTTTCCATACTTTTGGATCTTTCCCATGGCTTTTAAACTTTGGCAAATTGCTCTTCGGGTCACATTAAGTGTTTGGGCCAATTGTTGTTGCGATTGGGTTGAGTCTTCATCCAATAACGCCTGCAATTCCTCATCTTCGAACTTTTTCGTTGCACCAGGATGTTCATTGTCTGTTAAATCGAAATCTCCACTTTTAAATTGACGAAACCATGTCTCACATGTTCTAATCACTGGAGCATATTCACTATAAGTTTCTACCAGCAACCGATGAGCTTCAACTGCTTTTTTCTTTTGATGAAATAAGAAAAGCAACGAATGCCGCAAATGCAATTTACTTGGAACGAAACTCGACATATTCACTGAGGTAACCAACTATGACACTATTATTTTGGCAGAATGTAACTTGTGTATTTTTGAAGGTTAATGTCCATAGAAAAATATGACATAGATGCCAAATCATAGAAATGTATACATATCTCTAGCGACATCTATGAGTAAAACCGGCAAACTTCAACTAACACCCCTGGTATATATTTGTATTAAAAGCATTTTATTTCTTACGAATAAATAAATAAATATACTTAATGTACATTAAACAGTGGTGTGAACAAATTATTTCTTATGAATTTTATTAAAAATGACACCAGATGATATTAATACATTTATTGAAGAAATTAAAAATAAACATTTATGTGTAATCAGGAACTCCAGTGAAAAATATAATGACTTTAAAATATGTATTCATATAGATCAGCTAACGCCGATTCTGAATATATAACTTTTATTATATATAATTGTAGGTAGAATTTATAATTCGTTATTTAAAAGTGAATACAAAATCATCTCATCAAAACACCTTGTTATGTTGGTACCATTGGGTTTGGAACATATGACGTCAAGTGACCATTCTGTTTTTGGATTAGTACGAAAATTTTTATTTTTCACTTTGTTTTGTATTTTTAAAATTTTATTTCATTTCAACATTTATTTTTTCAAACTATATATCTAAATGATAAAGTGTTTTCCATTTTGAAAATATTCTACCCAATCAAATCTTTTTCTTTTGAATGTGTAATCTGTGGCTAACTAGAGTGGTATATATATATGCTAACCTCGATACAACATGGCCGGTTCAATGTTTTTCATACTATTTTTAAAACGTTATAGCAACAATTTTACATATTGGATTTCATTCAAACTTCTCTCTAAACCTTCCCGTCACTAATAAAATCAAACTGTGCTATTTTCAGCGAAACCGGTCCGGTGATTTTCGAGAAAATCGAAGACAGAAAGATAAACATTTTTTTTTACATATAGAGAGAAGATAGTGATACATTGTCCAGGCGTGACTAATGAGCTAGACAACTGGCAACAAGCAAAAAGCAATAGTAGCACACTAATAAAAATATCCGAAGATATTATTAATCGTCACAAATGATTTCATGGACTTTATTTTGCACTTTTGATGGCTAAAATATTTATTAGCCCATTTATTAATTTATAAACTAGGTGGAAATAATTCGTTCATACTTTTTTGAAATTTGCCAAGTTTAGATTATTGTCAAATACTTCCATATCATTTGGGTATTTGTTACCAAGCCTGTGTAAGCATTAAATTGGGGAATACAAACTATAGTTGGAATGGAATATACATATGTAAAATGTTATTGTTTGTCTTGTAATTCGATTGGGTATGTACAGGTTGATTAAATGGAGGAGTTCAGAACAATCGAATTTACAATTTAATAATTTTAATAAAAAGAGTAGGTCGTTAATTTTCCATATTTAAAATATTCATTAACAACGAGTAATTTATGTGCTCTAAAGGTATGTTAACTTTAAAATTTATGAAATGTAAAAATTTTCTTTGAATTCTTTCTATATTATGAATATGTGTTTTGTAGAAGGGCTACCACACTATGGAATTATGTTCTATTAGACTTCTGACAGGGACATGTACAGCAATTTTATAAATTGTAACGATAATTTTTTTTTAATGTTCTTAATATAAATCCTAAAGTTTTCACACGATTATTTACAATTTGTTGAATGTGAGCAGTTGAGGTTATCCACCACTTTCCCACCCCGGTATAAGTAACTTATGGTTACTCCTTCAGGGTGCACCTCAAGGACCCTAATTTTTTGGTTCAACGAAGCTAAGGTTATAAATGATTCTAAACCCTCAAGTGTCCCTGCATAGCATTAGCTTAGAAGGAGGTTAGTAAAATTCCACAGCCCAGAATGGTTAGTACATACATACGGTCGACAAAAGTGGCTCAAGTAATAATGGTGGCTCTGCTCTACTCGTCCGTAGATAAACATGGTGAGACGCGGAGAAATACTAACATAAAACAGTAAAAGGGAGAAACTAAATAGATTAAGTGAGAGTACTTGGGACGAGCCGTTGCCAGGACACCAGGGCACCAGGACACCAGTAGGGGTATGTGTAGGAGTAGGGGTAGGGGTAGGGGTAGAGGTATGTGTGGGAGTAGGGGTAGGGGTAGCCGATATGGGTATCCAACTGAGCGTCTCCACCTACGCAACCTGATTCGCTCAGCAAACTCCTAGGCCCCATTTTACGAGATAAAGCTTATATTGAAAGTTTTTATTTTTCTTTTCTTTAAATACTTAATCGCTATAGTCTTAGGGTGGGAGTTAGGTAGATATAGAGTAGATGTAGAGTAGGAGTAGGGTAGGTGTAGTGGTAGGGGTAAGAGTAGGAGTACGAGTAGAGGTAGGGGTAAGGATAGAGGTAGCCGATATGGGTATTAAATTACGCGTATCGACCTACACAGATTGTTTTGACGAATAAAAATTAGATCAGTAAACTCCTAGGCCCCTTTTTGCGAGAAAAGGCTCACACAGAACTAAATAGGATTAGTGTTAAGGTAGGAGTATGAGTAGTAGTAAGAGTAGGGGTAGGACTAGAAGTAGAAGTAGAAGTAGGTGTAGGCTTAGCAGTAGGAGTAACAGTAGGAGTTAGGAGTAGGGGTAGAAGTGGGAGTAGAAGTAGGAGTAGGAGTAGGAGTAGGAGTAGGAGTAAGAGTAAGGGTAAATGTAAGGATAGATGTTAGTGTGGGAGTAGGAGGTAGGAGGAGTAGATTTTTCCGAATATATATTTTTAAAATTATTTCTAACTCACACACCCCTTTACTTCATCCACATTTAAACACAAATCACTATCCATTCATAACGAATTACAAAACTACAATAGGCAAAACCTAGTAATAAATAAAAACGATTAATTTAAACGGTTCCGGTCGTGTTCTGGACTCCAGTAGAATTTTCAATATCATCCCACACAACACTTTTCAACTGAATGAGTATGACGAAGTAAGTGGTTATAGTTCCAAAAATCTAAAAAGAAAATTAACAAAAAAACTTTATGAAAAAACGCGATGAAAGGCGTTAACTAAAAGACATATTAATGAAAACTCACCGTAAACAGCAAAGTGTTGTCTATCTCAAAAAATCCGAAAGCACTGAATTTTGGCCGGCGATGTCGGAGGTAAGTTGAGAAGTAATTCACCTAAAATATGTATATTTATTGAAACCATGAAACAGAAAGTACTGTGAGATAGTTGTGGGCGAAGCAGCTCGGTTTAGTGATCACTAAATCAGCTCTCTGTAAAGACAATCCACATGAAAACTGGACGAAAAAAGTATCGTGTAAGAGCGTCTTAAGGACGTCTTTAGGAGGGCCAAGGGAGCTAGGGAGAGGGCATGGTGCAGGGGGACGCGAACCGTCGTTCAATCGAGCCGGATCACCGAACCGGTACACTACAAAGAGCTGATTTAGTGATCCGGCTCACTAAACCGAGCCGCTTCGCCTACCACTACTGTGAGAATCGTATAAAAGTTGAAAAGCTACACCAAGTAGCCAACTGTTCACATCAAGTAGAGCCTAGTACTTACCTTTTTCAGGATTTGTTTGTTTCGTTCATCGATCTTCATTTTATCAACCAATGTTGCCGTTTCATTTGCCTGCATTGAAAAAAACATTGTTTTATATGTACAACTTCTCGTACATGCTACCAAAATACGCAATAAACATTGGCATTAAAAACCAAAATCAGTGAAAATGTGAATTAGTCAAAAGCTAAAATTATTGAAAGAAGGGTGAATGCAAGAAACTCCATTAACGGAGGACTGAACCCGGTTGGCGCAAACAAAAAGTTGTTCAAAGAAGCGAAGCTAGCAGTCCACAATGGAGTGCTGATACCAACTCTGATGTATGGCAGTGAGGCATGGAACTGGCAGAGGAAGGATGAAAGTAGACTGAATGCTGTAGAAATGAGATCTCTGAGACGAATGTGTGGTAAAACCATGATCGTGTGAAAAATGTTGAGATTCGTAAAGAATGCAAGGCTGATGTAAGCGTAGTGAGCAAGATTAAGAAAGGGATGCTTAGATGGTTTGGGCATGTAGAGCGAATGAATGAAGAAAGGAGTGTAAGGAAAATATATGACGCGAATGTAAATGGAAGAAGAAGCCGGGGACGTCCAAGGAAGACGTGGCACGATCAAGTGAATCAAATACTTGAGTCGGACCATGTCAAAAATCGGAATAACAGAAGAGAATGTATGAGACGTTGTATGAAAGTGAATGAAGCAAGAAGTGTATGCCAAGATCGAGTTGTTTGGCGGTCCGTCCTCTCTGCCTACCCCTGCGGAGAAACGGCGTGATGGTTAGTTAGTTAGTTAGTTAGTTAAAATACAATTACACATCCATACATTTTCATAATGTTTACCCACAAAATATAGAACCATTATGTAAACATGACTTGGTGGGGTGAAACACATTTTTTTTTGTTTTGGTTAGAGGAGCGTGGGAATAAAACTGGTGAAATTATACTTACCAAATCCTTACAGTGAGAACAATTGACTATTAACACGACATAGGGGATAATGCACAGCGTAATATTTGTGAAACATGTCGCCATAACTATGCAAGTTTTTGTGTATTTCGTATTTGTTAACGCCGTTCCATATATAAAACTAAAAAAGACAATTATTCTGTTTACGAAGATTACCAATGGCATCAGAAATATTATCAGAAGTTTCAATGAATACGTTTTATTAACACTCCAAGTAAAGTCACATATTTCATCGTAAGCTCTCCAGAACAGCATTACTCTATCTAGAACTAGATTATCTCTCTCTGGTGTGGCCATGCGTCTCAAGATATCCATTTGTCTGAGTTCTGCTTTCTTTGGGTGTAAATTAACAGCTTTTGCGTTACTTTCTGACATCATCTTCCTCTCAGAAATCAGTTTCAGTTCCGCGTTTACAATATTTAAATTCTGATTGGCCTGATTTATCAAAACAAGCAAACGCATTAAAACAGTTGATGAGATGTAAATAATGAAAGATGTGTTATGAGCGTTCATTAAAATCATGGTTGTATTGTTCGTTTCGAGGAATTCCGCAATCAGCAGATAGTTAGACAGATAAGACAAAAATTGCTGAAATATCCAGTAGAATATTCCAAAGTTGAACTTTGAGTTAATTTTTTCAATCCCGGCAACATGAAAAATTCCGATAATTTTATTCAAATGATTCAAACAGTATCCATGATAAGCCACATTGCGGAGTAAACACAGGTGTAAACAAAGCATTGCAGTAACTCGGAAACAACCTGGATAGTTGACAAACAATTTGTTGTACGATTTCGTTAATTTTAAAACACCATATTTTTCACTGATTCTGTAGTAGTAAGAATAACCATATATAGCCAATGAGATCGCCATTTGAAGTAAAGATCTCTTGCTCATTTCGCTAGTAATAACTCCCGTTCTATAAACATATCTAATCGGAAAACACAGAAGTTGGCTAACAAATGTATAAGGTTGTTGACTGTCAATTACGGATTTAGCTCTTAAGTGACGATCTTTAAAATCACAATTGACTTTTAACCTCCTCATTTTCTTTGTTGGATCAAAGGCTTGGGCGAAAATTAAGCCGGTTTAAAAAACTTAAGCCGCTTTTGCATTAAATGCATTGGTTTGATGATTGGCTGTGCTCAAGCGCAGGACAAATTATTATAACTGAGGATCACCGATGATTTGCCACCCTTTTATAGATCTAGAGAACACCCTATGATTTACCTCCAGGGGTCGCCAACTCCAGAGACATATGTATGTTTCTCTTCTTTTAATATGACGTAAGACACTTGGAAAAGTTCATTAGTCAACATAGAAGATCATTTTAATTAGTTCTCTTTAACGAGGGTCGGTTCATTAATTAAAATTTTGTGGAACTGTTCTAGAAATAAATGTTAGTTATGTCAATTCATAATTACGGCGTCACCTAAGGTGGGGGATGTGGTTAACTCCTCCAACGGCTCCTATCTCTAGCCCTTTCTCCAGTTTTGAGGTCTTCCCGTCCTGCTTGAATCTTCTTTTAAGCAGTCCACTAATTCTTCCTCGGCCTGCCTCTGAGCCGCCTCCATTAAGGGGCCTGCCGTCCATATAAGCACATAAGTACTGCCTACCCCACCTTACTCGCATTATATCGTATTGTAATTTTTTTTGTGTACAGTGCCAGAGAACATTTCTCCCTCTGTGTTAACTGTGGTTAGAGGTACATAAATGTGGGGATAATCTACTCCACCCAGTGAGCGGGCTGCCTATTGCTACTGTAGGGTTTTTATTTATTTTTATTTCAAAGAATAATAAACTGTGCTTTATGTCCTAGCAGCACTTGCTGATAGCAATCTTATATTTAAGCCCGCTCACTAAGGTAATGGAGGGTATAAGGTGGAATTTGGACGGAGACGAAGGGGACCTCACTCGCATAAAAATATAAATAATATTAAAATTTATTAAATTATTTCAAATACACGCGCGATATTAACTAAGAAACACAGCGCCGCGCGCGATGCACCGAAGGCACTGATGTAATGTGTCAAATGCAGAAACTATGCAGAACAACGCAAACATTACATTTAAATATTGTCTTTATTCGACACAAAATATGTACTCCTTTGTGTTCAGTGTCATCTGTTGCATCTCTATTAATTGATACAATTTTATTAATGAAATAATGCACAAAGTTTGTTTATGTTGTATGTTTTTTTGACACCCTCACAAGGACTCCCGGTCTGTTTTATGTGAAATCGGGGAGACTATATCGCCACCAGGTGGGGTGATGATGATTTGAACTCCGGGTCTTCCGCTAACCGGGCGACTGTTCTAAACCACTGAGCCATCGTTGCAATGTTCCCGCCCACTGTGATCTACCAGTGCAAATCCTTTTTTAATGTCTTTTTCACAAGTAATTTATTATTATAACCCAGACTATTCAAATAAGCGCAATATTTAGATTTTTTTATTATAGCGAAATAAAAACAGCATAAAACTTTATTGCTCTGTTATTTCTGTGATTGAATTTTTTCATTACTTGATTATTTTCTGAAACAAGAAATTATATCAGTGAAACAATCTACTTATTGCAGTCATTTGCTAAGTAATTCAATGGGTCCTACCTCCAATAAATCGGTCGATGAGTACTACCTTCTTATAATGCAATAAATGATTAAAATTTCTAAAATCTGCGAGAAAACATACTGTTACTGTTAAACTCTGTTCGGTTGCAAAATCATATCTATATTCTTCCTTCCCGTGTCCATAATCCATATCTTAATACTTCTTTTGGTTTTTTATTGCTACTTTTGTTGCTGTTAAATACTTTTATAGAGAAATATTACAAATTTCTTTGTCCAAAAGTTGTTTTAGGATTTAGGTTGGTGGAATGTAAGTTGTGATGGGGATCTTGTGAATCGACCCGAGTTTGTAGGTGCAAAGTTATCCTGGTTTTTGAATGCGTAAATTAAAATATATTTTGAATGTAATTATTTCAGAGACATTAAATTCAGGGCATTAAAAACATAGTTTGTAGGAGTTCTGATTTGGGACTCTAAGAAAAAAAAGACCACTCTCAGACGGTCCGGTAGAGAATCGACATAAACCTCATGCGTGATACGGACAGGGCACCGCGCCATACATTTCAATGGGCGCTAGCTCACGACTCGGGGGGGAAGCGGGAGCGGCGCAACATACTTCTGTTATACCACAAGCGGGACAACGATTCAATAGCTTCTCGGTAAACACGCTTCCAGTAAATCTATGCACTGCGTTTCGATCGTTTACGCGCCATTCATCCTTTGAGTTCAAACATGGAGCGGGATATGAATTTTCGGCTAATAATGGAGGTAGAGAAATATGCACGCCTCTATAGCTATAAACTACCGGCATATGCAGTAAAGGAGGCAACGGAGAAAGCTTGGTGTGCAATAGGATGACTTCTTATATATGGATTAACGTGCTGGAACAGTTCTTGGAATGTTTTTTTGGACATTCGGTACATTTACCGGAATTTGACATCATCTCCGGACAGTTCCCTGGCAACAATAAACAACCTACAATGAATCTTGTCTTGTTCGAAAGAATAAATAGTATACCAGCGCCTCGTCTTCATTTGATTCACTCGACATTTTTCGATTTTGACTTTGTTTAACAATAATTAAGGAAAAATTAATCGAGGTCAACAAGTTAAACACAATAACAAGTAATAAAAATATAGGGAACATTGTTAGAAAGATGGGTAATTTACTGTGTTTAATATGTAATTTAAAATTATACCATTCGTCGCTAGAGAATCTGCTATCTGCTATAACCTGAAAGAACACAAAACGATTATTAAATTAAATAAAACTTGTATGAAAATAAATATTTATTCATTGCAAGTGACCTTAAAAATCTGACTTATGAGAGAATGTGTACAAATTCTTAAAGATGTTAGAATGGACGAAATACTTTTTTGAGACTTTAAAATAATAACAACGTATTAAAGTATGAAAAATACCAAATTAACCAACTCACCGTGAATAGAAAAGTATTATCTATTTTGAACAATCACAGCGATGAAAATTCTGGTCGGCGTTGGAGCATGTAGGTCGAAAACTTATGAAGCTAAAAGTAATTTACAGCTAAAATAACATTTGAACAGATAGATCTATATAGAATTATAGCCAATGAACCAATTTTACTTACCTTTTTCAAAATGAGCTGATTTTGATCTGTTATCATCATTTTATTGATCAGCGTCACTGTTCTAAGGGGTAAAATAAAAGAAAGCATTGAATTCACTGAAACATGATGTAAACAAAAGTTTATTTTATGTTTAAGGTATAGTGGAATAATTATTTAATTCGAAATAATGATAATATTAATACACAATACGATAAACAGGATGTTTGGTAAGAAATAAAAATGAGTTACGTATTTTAGAAATTTACATAGGTTTAGCATTTATCAAAATCAATTTAGAAAAATAATCTTTTTTGAACGTCCTACGTATGTTTTACAAAATATTTTTAACTAACTAACTAGCCATCACGCCGTTTCACCGCAGGGGTAGGCAGAGAGGACGGACCGCCAAACACCTCGATCTAGGCATACACTTCTTGCTTCATTCACATTCATACATTCTCTTCTATTATTCCAACTTCTGACATGGCCCGACTCAAGTATTTGATTCACTTGATCGTGCCATGTCTTCCTCGGACGTCCCCGGCTTTTTCTACCATTCACATTGGCGTCATATATTCTCCTTACACTCCTTTCTTCGTTCATTCGCTCTACATGCCCAAACCATCTAAGCGTCGCTTTCTTAATCTTGCTCACTACGCTTACATCAGCCTTGCATTCTTTACGAATCTCAACATTTTTCACTCGATCATACATGGTTTTACCACACATTCGTCTCAGAGATCTCATTTCTACGGCATTCAGTTTACTTTCATCCTTCCTCTGCCAATTCCATCCCTCACTGCCATACATCCGGGTTGGTATCGGCACTCCATTGTGGACTGCTAGCTTCGCTTCTTTGGACAACTTTTTGTTAGCGCCAACCGCGTTCAGTCCTCCGTTAATGGAGTTTCCTGCATTCCCCCTTCTTTCAATATCCCTATCAGTCTTTCCATCTCTCGTAAACATACTTCCCAAATATACAAACTCATCGACCTGCTCCAAGTATTTGTCATTCACAACTATATTGCACACTGTTTTCGCACTCTCTCTTTCAAACACCATGACTTTAGACTTACTTACATTCATCATTAGCTCGTTCTTCATGCATACTTCATTCATCCTAGATACAAGGGACTGTAAATCTTCCATACTGTTAGCAATCAGCATACAACAGGCAACATACTTTCAGATTACTCATTTTCGCGCCCAAGCCCACCTCTTTCGATTCTTGCATACAATTATCCATGTATAGATTGAATAACCACCAATACCAACCAAAATATTTTTAAATATTGAATATCCTCAAAAAATACTTTGGACTTTTTTCTTCAACATGCCAGAATTTTTTTTTAATACTCCCAGGGTGCATTTTATGTTTTTTTTTATAAACACTAACTTTTATGTTTTTTTTTTAAATGCGGATTTAAAAAGTTTGTTGTGGAAGATGGCAATTATTATTTTTTTCACTTTATGAAAGCGTTTTGAGATTTTTAAACCACCATTTAATTTAGGGAAGCCGGTTTATAGAACAATCAATTACTTGGCCATCAGGTGCTGCTAATAATATTCTATGTGAAGCGAATTTGAACTAAAGTTTATTTTAAATACAACAAATGTGAGTAATTAGTTTTAAATTTGGGCATAAATAAATAAATACGCCTTAAGTGTTATTTTCAGTATTAAATACAAAATTTGTCAGACTGTTCTTAAGAGTTGGTGGTGTAGTGGTCAGAATAATTAATTAAGAATAGAGGTCTGTGCAAAGTAGCTGAAAGGATGATTAAGAATAGATTAGACTGGTTTGTTGAAAAAAATAAATCCTTTCCCCTTCTCAGTTTGGATTTGGATGAGGTAAAAGTACCCTTTGATAATCTTTCCTTTCTTGTGACAGGTGTTAAATTGGCACTTTCTAAAAACGAATATTGCATAGCAGTGTTTTTAGACATCTGCGGAGCATATGACAATGTTATTATCCCCATTCTACAAGAAAAATGATTGGCGATTGGCGTCCCACCCAAATTGGTCCAATTCATTATTAATTTTCTCTCCCAGATTTTTGTAGACGGGCCTGAATCCTCTCCCCACATTAGACACATATTCAAAGGACTCCCGCAAGGGTCTGTCCTAAGCCCGATCCTGTACAATATTTATACTTATGATCTGGAAAAATCTATTCATTTCATGTGCGATATACTTCAATACGCCGATGACTTAACGTTCTACAAAATATCCCCCAATCTTTTCATCGCAGCATCAGCAATCAACAACGCTCTTAGAAAACTCTTGGCGTGGTTAAATAGTAATGGCCTTGAACTTTCTCCTTCCAAAAGCAAAGTTGTCATCTTCACCCGTCGTCGAAAGCTCCCTGATATTCAGGTGAGATTTGGCGATGAAGTCGTCCCTATCTCTAAAGAAGTTAAGTTCCTGGGAATGTTTTTGGATTCCAAGCTTACTTGGAACACCCATATAAATCATGTTATCACAAAATGTGAAAGCAATATCAATCCACTTAGATTTCTGTCCGGAGTGTGGTGGGGTTCCCACCCAGCCTCTTTAAAACTTCTTTACAATGCCCTCATCCGAAGTCATCTTGATTACGGATCTTGCCTGTTTTATTCAATATCTTCTTCAAATTCACATAAATTAGATAAGATCCAGTCAAAGTCTCTTCGTCTTATTCTAGGTGCCATGAAATCTTCCCCAATCAACTCAATGCAAGTAGAATGCTCCGAACCCCCCTTGCATATAAGAAGGTGATGCATAGCAGAAAAATATATTTTCAAAACATGCTCGATAACATCCCATCCCTTGATTCCTAAACTTCAATCTTTAAAGTATGATGTTATTTCATTTTACCCACCAACATCTATCGTAATGAATCTCTTCTCTTATACTCGTGTTCCTATGAAAGCCTTACTTTCTATACCAAGGTTCACCAGTTTATAGGAATAAGCAAAAAAATATAAACAATTCCGCTCAATCAAATAATGTAGAATTTAACAAAATTATTGAAAACAATTGGCCAAACTATATAAAATTATTCACAGATGGTTCCAAACTCAGTCAGGATTCCCATTGCGGGGCCAGTGTGTATGTTCCACACAGGAAGATGAGTCCCCCATACAAACTTCCCAAAGAATGCTCCATTTTCTCAGCTGAATGCATAGCTATCATAGAAGCACTGCATCTTGTCAAATCGCACAATATTAGAAACTCCCTCATTCTTTCAGATTCGCTTAGCTCACTACAAAAAATATGTTCATCCCCACTCAATTCTAATAGCGATTTCCTAATCTGCTCTATCAGAGACCTCCTGTATTCCATTTCACTATCAAATACGTCAGTGGTCCTGGCTTGGATTCCAGGACACCTAGGTATTACTGGAAACGAAATAGCGGATTCCATTGCTAAGGAAGCCACTGTTCACAGTCCGTTAAATGGTATTCCTGTTCCAGTTAGAGATTATTTCCCTATTCTAAAAAGTAAATACAAACTCGAATGGTCCTCTGAATGGAAAATAGCTTCTCTAACAAAAGGTCATCAATACTCATTAATACAACCGTTTATTCCTGTCAAGCCCTGGTTTCATAAATACACTTGCATGCCAAAAAAATATATTTCCTCCATAACTCGAATTTGACTAGGTATTAGTCATCTCGCCAGATTCCATATAGTCAGCTCGCCTTACTGTGATTGTGGGTCAGAGGATACTCTGGACCATAATTTCTTTGAGTGTCCTATCAATGACCAATTTCAAAACTTTATGCATGAATTGATTAAACTTAAAATTGAACTCCCTACTTATATCGCCTGCCTTCTAAGTCTCCCCCAAATTAACATTTGATTAGTAAATTATATTAATCAAAATGGCATTAAAATGTAAGTCATCGGGGATTAAAAACACATACGTTTACACTGAAACCTATTTGCTTTAATTTTATTTGCCCAGTTAAAATCCAATTATGATCCTGTTTAAAAGTAACTAATTCTAAGAACAATCTGTACTATTAAAATCTAACTGATTAAACATGACCAAGATCGCTCTAAATGGGTGAAAGCCATAAAATAACAACAACGAAAAAGTGCACACTTAAATGAATCAATTAAGTAAACATTATCATTTAAATACGTGGAAACACATTATAAATGTGTTTCTACCTCACAAAAAAGAGAATTTTAATTATTTTCTAACTAAATCGGTTTTACCGATAATAAATCATTATTTTAAAAAACCCGTCCAAATTAGAATGGATTGGGAGTAAATAAAATCATATAAATAAGTCTTCAAAGTGTGGATTAACCGCAGTTTGAAAATGGTCTTGGACGCCGAAACTGCTGTCACAATATTAAAAACTAAAAATACTTGCAGAACCTAATAATAACACTAGTAAATTTAAAAAAAAAAACATATTAATGGAGTTCTACGAATTAAACACAAAAACAATTAATATTAAGAAAGTTATTTAACCTTTTTAGTGCTGTGCTTATTTTGCAAGTAAGTACGTAAATTGCTATAAATATTTTGTGTTATTAGAAAAAAAAAGTTTTAAATAATAAAGCAATAACTTCGACAAATATGAATGAAATTCTATGATTCTTTTTGCAATTAAATATATAAAGAATGGTATCTTCTACATATAACATAAAACTACAACAAGTACAAATACTAAATATATTTTTAAAAATTGCTAATTATGTCGCTGTACAAATATTGTGTTTTCCTCCGTAAACCACATGTAATCTTTCTTACAGCGGGTCCTCATGAGGAAAATTCACTTCGCATTTTCTATCTATCTTCGAAATTTCTATTCACATTATTTTATTGCTGTCATAACTGTCCCCATTTATCAGATCATAATGTCGCTGTCATTTGATACATTGTCCGCAATAGCACTAAGATCGGACATGGTGAAATATAGATATATTTCGTGAATTTAATATACCATCTATTACAAAATTATATAAAAGAAACACCTTGTATCAAATTTACAAAGAATTTTTCATCAATAAAATTCACTCCACTGATAGTATAAGCAATAGATTAAAAACAAATGGTTTAATAGCCACCCCAATGCTAAGAACGACCACAGCACAGCACCACTACTTGTATTTAGGTATATATTATTATCCAAAAACAAAATCAATATTGACCGGTCAGTGGCTGAGTTGGTATCGCGTTTGGGTCTCACCCAGGCGTCGTCAGTTCAATTCCTCGGCTGGCTAAGTCCTCCATTACGACACAAGCAACATCTTCCGCTTACTGTGATGGTAGTAGGAGATTTTCAAATATTCTCAGGTTATTCGTAACCAGGGAATATTTGTCTTTCTTATAAAAAAAAAAAAAAAATATATATATATAACCGAATAATCCAAAAAGCAAACTCCGAGAACTTAGATAATGATATATTGTACCCTTAATGTATACTATCTAGCATGTAAACTACTATTTGGTTGTTGTTTTTATTATTGTTCTGAAATTGTTCGGTTGATTTATGTTTGTAGTTATTAAATAAGTTTTTAATATTGTTTTCATATTGAATTGTTTTTATTATTTTATCATTACGTATGTAAATACTCCACCCATAACCACGAACTACTGGAGCTCAACTTATGTAGAGTAGATCAATAGGAAATTTATAATTATGTAATTTTTTTGTAATAAATAAATCGATTTACTTTAGGGTGTATTTATTATTAACAGAATAAACAATAAATAAAGTTATGAAGACACACGCCAACTGCAATACACCGCTCCCAAATGGAATACGTGCTTCTCTGAGGACTGACAAACGCACACTGAAGAATGCAGCGCCTAAGCTCTCCGTCACAATTTACCCGACTAACGCTTCCAGCCCGCTCTAACACTTTAGGACAGCTGGAAATGTATGCATTTATGATACATTTTTACATTAATTTCAGTGTGGTTCTGAAGCTGGGCAGCTACAAGAACTACTCCGCGGAGCTGCTGCAACTGCAAGAGG
>JAHDVE020011103.1:0-81283 GCA_022606495.2 Halesus radiatus
ATCATATTACATTTAATATTAGCTCCAATGATTAAAAAACTATTACAATTAGGTATATAAGTTTTAATAAGTTATTCTAATGAAAATTTAATAATATATTTAGATATATTTTTCATGTAAAGTTAAAATTTTCATGACACATTGGGCATACAAGGTAAAACGTTAAAAAATACCGTTTTTTAAACTGCACCACTTTTAGACGTTTTAGTATTCATAGAATTTAAAAGACAAGAGTTCAAGAATTTTATTCATTAGAATCCTTATACATTTTACTAACTATCGTAAAAAATAAACGGATAAACCATTATTAGTATTGCTTGTACTACAAATTAAGAAAGTGATCTTTAGCGCCACTCCTACGCTATTTCAAGAAACCGACGTTCCGGTTCTGAATAGTTTTTCCTCACCAAGACGAAACTTGAAGTATTTCCTGCTCTTAGGCATCCAAATACTATATATACACGAAGAGATGTCTGATAGAAAATGAAGCAAGCGTACCAAACGTCAACCGACTTCAAAAATATATCAGTTGATTTTAAATGTTTTTGATAGCAAAAACAGTAAATCTATCCTCCTGATAAATTACTAACTAACTAACCATCACGTATATCTGTGCATACTTGAGAAGTATTCTTAGGGTGCAGTATTGAATCTCAAACGAAACACTTTTTCTGCTGCTACGTAGATGCCGTAAAAATTATAACTAACTAACCATCACACCGTTTCTCCACAGGGGTAGGCAGAAAGAACGGACCGCCAAACAACTCGATCGTGGCATACACTTTCCTATATTCTTCTTACACTCATTTCTTAGTTCATTCGCTCTACATGCCCAGACCATCTAAGCATCCCTTTCTTAATCTTTCTCATTACGCTTACATCAGCCTTCCATTTTTTACAAATCTCAATATTTTTCTTACGATCTTACATGGTTTTACCACGCATTCGCCTCAGAGATTTCATTTCTCCGGCATTTAGTTAACTTTCATCCTTCCTATGCCAAATCCATGCCTCACTGCCATACATCATGGTTGGTATCAGCACTCCATTGTGGACTGCTAGGTTCGCTTCTTTGGACAACTTTTTGTTAGCGCCAACCGCGTTCAGTCCGCCGTAAATAAAATTACCTACCATTGTAGAAAATGGCCGAAACTGAAAAAAAATAATCTCAAGAAAGATATTCACATGCCTCATTTGATAAAACTTTTCAGTTGTCGGCCTCTGATATAACCCTCATTCAAACTCAGTTTTACTCGATCATGCCAGCATTCATGTCATATAATACCTTGAAGATGGTGCCTAGACAGATTTTCCCTTGAACTAATATGCGTATAATGTATGTACATTATTAGGGTAAGAGAAAGGGTCCAGTAATATAATCTAACTTTGCTGTAGAGCAATGGCGTACTTATCTCTATATGAAATGTTGTAGTTTGGCTAAAACTTCTCGACTCTTCAGCGCTACAAAACTAATTATTTTTGTAATTATTTCTCTATCAACGGTCACCGATTAAAATATTCATACGTGAGTTATTGACTATTGATTCTAAAGTAAGACAAAACTCCCACAATGAAACATGAAACCGCAAAAGATAACGGTAGCAACTGGTAGTCGAACCCAGGACATCAATGTCTATCTGGGAACTGCGCTATAATCCACTGAGCAACTGCTACCATATTCAATTTCATTTTTATCGATATCGTACTCGTACTTCGATTTCTAAGAACTCTCAATATCATCTTCAAATTATTTCCCATATATATTTGGCTGCTACATTTTTGATATGATTGCAAGATTCTACATTTAATTGTAGGAATCTATATATTTTTATTCATGTTTTTTTTTTATGTGGTAGTATTACGCTCATTCCCATTTGTTAACGAATAATCAGAAAATATTATTTGATGCCGTCATTATAAACGTAATTTATTGCTACTTATTTTTTAATTAATTCCGAACAGCAGGCTCTGAGGAAAATAATTTCCCTCAGAACCCATGCCATCTTTGGGTATGCTCTGTGGAGGGTCATTTTAAGGAAAGAAGAGGAAGTTCTGGGAAGGAAAAAAAGTAGGCGAAGAGCGAATAGGAATCTAGGGGCCAGTTTTTCCAGGAGTGGCGGGTGTATTAATCCATCCCTCCTGGTACAAGGTGATGGGTGTAGAGAATCCGCCGGGAGAGGTCAAGGCGTCTCCGTCAATCGGCCTCTCCCGATCCAGCTCACCACGCAGCTGGTATGCAGATACTCCCGCCGCCAAGGCCCGGAAAAACCTCACCCCATGAATCAGGGCAGTTTCGCTAAGTCACCAAATATAAACATAGCAAAATATAGCAAATCACTCGGGGTGACCTATAACAGAAGTATTGGTTATTCAATTAACGGTACCTCATACCCGCTTCCAAAATTGATTGTACAATAATGGATTATTTACTTAGCAGTGGATTGAATCCACGCACGCCTAGTTTCGAGTCTGACGCTTTAGACCACTCAGCTACTTTCCGTAATCTAAAACACTATCATAGTGTCCTACGTCAATTACAAATTACGACGAATGTTTTATTTGAACAGTTATTCCATTCGAAAAATGACGAGGGGTAAAGTTCACTCCACTGGTTATACTGCAAAAAAGCCAATATCTACCACACGTTACATAAAGAATATAGGTTTATATTAAAAAAACTTGTGACTTTGTGTGTCTGATAAAAGGCTCTAGTTTAGGCTTCACCTGAATATTTGCGAATATGTGTACTATTTTTTGTGTTTCAACGTTACACAGCCGTACTGTGTAAATTTATAAAAGAAACATGAAATACGAACCAACATAACGCGTAGTTCACAGTTTTTGTAATTTTCCTGTCATGTCTACAAAACTTCTACCTTTTTTACACGCCCTCAACTCCGAGCTTCGTGCAGTTTTTTTTAGCGATTTTACCTTTCCGAATAAGACTGCTGTGTTCTTGAGAGAAACATTTTTAAATTAGACTCAGCCAAAACTTTGTTCGGATTACATTTGCATTGTAAAAATAAATCGTGGCAAAAAAATAGCCACAATTTGGAGTTTTGGCTGGTCACATACATTTTTAATTCTTTTTTTCTCTAACTCCTGGCCATTAGTATTCCTCCCCCGACGGTAGTATTTCTGACTCCCGAGACAGAGAGATGCAAACTTTGGTACGGGTGCAACTATTAAATTGTAACGTACTCGTACGTATTATTCGTTTCTTCTGCTACTCGCATACATGCTGGCAGATCTTTGGACAAGGTGTGAAGGATACGATTAAAAGAAAACATGGGATCAGGATAAACACTATGACGAGGAAAGCTTTGCTTTCGAAACTTGTTGATATTTATATATTTAAAAAAGTGGTATAAACGAAGTTATTCTTATTATGATTTTAAATCCTTTCAAGTATTTACAAACCATTATGTTTTAAATATTGGTATGTTTAATTCGGACTTCTGAAATAGTGTCATCTTTCGATCGATCGATGATAAGCACTGGCATCGTGAAATTTTAAAATATTTTTAGAACGCAATTTTTATTATTGCGTTAAAACATCAATTTGCGTCTTAAGAAGTAAAGCAAAATGGTATTGTGTTTGTTCACTGTTTTCCACATATCAATCGACAATGCCGATTCGGAATATATGTTTTTTCTTAGAAATACTTAATTATACGTAGAATTTATAAATCACTAGCTGAT
Organism: Halesus radiatus; assembly: GCA_022606495.2. Taxonomy (NCBI): domain Eukaryota; kingdom Metazoa; phylum Arthropoda; class Insecta; order Trichoptera; family Limnephilidae; genus Halesus; species Halesus radiatus. The sequence goes on from JAHDVE020011103.1 coordinate 3,703, forward strand.
GTGTACCCGGCCTTGCTCGGGTTTATATAAAGTTATGATGTTGTGAATTCTCGCTTGTCATTAAGGTGCCATAATTGATTTGACAGTGAAAGTAACTAACTCTAAACAAATAAACTCTTAGAAAATTTTATTTCATTCCTAACGATTATTTTTTCAAAACGTATCTATGTAATAGAAATCTTGTTTTTTACATTTTGAAAATACTCTACCCAAAAAAACCTTCTTCCTTTAAATATGCAATCTGTGGCTGTATATCTATGGGCTAACCTAAATAAAATATGGCGGGTTCAATGTTTTTCATACTAATTTTAAAACGTTATAGCAACAGTTTTACATATTGGATTTTATTCAAACTACTTTTTAAACCTTTCCGGCACTAATAAGTATAAACTGTGCTATTTTCAGCGAAACCGGTCGAGTGATTTTCGAGAACATCGAGGACAAAGAAACAAACAAAATTATATTGATTTTTATATATATATAGATTATTTGAAAGTGAATAAAAAACTAATTTCTGCCTAAATTCATTCTGTTTGACCGAATAACTCGTGTGTGACGTCACGCGATCACCGCTCGGATTCTAGTCCTTTTGATGGACTTTAAAAAAATATTGACTTTGAAAAAAGAACTGGTATTTAAGTCAGAAAATTAACATTGATAAAAAAAAATCTTATTTCCATAAGAAAATTTTATGGAAAAACGCACGTGATATTCAAGCGCAATCCAGTTGTTCCCCAATTATAATAAACAACTATGTATGTATTAAGAAAATGCCTAACTTATATATGGGAAATATTATTATTTATTTATTTACGTCCATTACAGGCTTTTATGTGGACATTTACAAATAATATTGAAAAGGTACATATGTGTTATAGAAGAAAACATAAAAAGAAACAACATAATTTGACGCTTTTAACCTGAGTTAAATAGTTTCAAATAACCTAGTCCTACTCGATTCAAATCAACATACTAATGCATGATTATACTGTAACATTTATGTACCAAATATGTCAACAACATCGATGTATTTGTTCCCCAAATATTGAATCTATCGCATAGGGGAATAATATTGCGACGCTGAAGTTGAATTGTCACAATAAAGTGGTAGGTACTGTCTTGTCTTACCAGGTACATGAAAAGAAATCAAATATAGCAGTTTATGGGTATAAAACATTGAATTTGAAATCTTAAATTAACATCAAATCGCAAATAATGCTACGATAATTTTTCTAAATTTAGTAAACCGAGAAGATAATCGTAATATATGCATTTTCTAGGATTTCCCTGCAGGAATACACTATAAATACCCTTAGATTTACCTTAAAATCATTTTCTTCCCTTCCCGCTATCATTTAAGCTCAAAATAACAATTGAAAGAAATAAATATGTTTAATTTATCGATTTCATCTAATTTCGCCCTCTGACAGGAGAATTATTTCAGTCCTAGTTGTATTATGTAGTCATTAACCAATTGACAGTCCGAATTATAGAATTTCAAGAACCGACAAGGTCCACAAGACAAAATGTAACAATTTTCTGGAACACATACAGAACCAACTAGCAGTCACACTCACTAACCAATACGACGTACGATTCGGGCAACAAGTTTGGGGTGCTATTGATATATTTGCTAACTCAATTTATGAAATGAAGCTTCTACAATACCAGTACTTTGATGAATCTTACAATTAATTATTGTAGCGTGAGTAATGCAGTGTAAATGATTTGTGTTATAATATTGTTGTAGTTTTCCATTTTATTTTACTGTTAAACGTTTTAATAATATTTTATAGCTCATTATATTTGGTTCTAAGAATTTATGCAAAATCCCAGCTGGGCGTATAATCAAATGATATGAAAAAATATGTACTTAAAATTCTTCAGGATATTTAACAATTGGTAAAGAAATTCGTCCCACTAACTCCATATATTGGACAACTTATTTGGTATCAGAACAGCATTGCAAATAATAGGTTTGGTAACAAGAAGCTCCTTGCAAAACTATTTACATTCAATATGTATTATGTTATCTTTTTTTATTTCGTGTGTAATGTACAAACTTCCAAAGTTCTTCTACCCCTTTCAGCCCGAGTCAAGACACCCTCAACTTAAAGTGGAGTGGGGTGGATCTGGTGGGGGGGTTAAAACGCTACAAAGAGGAAGGTTTTAGGGAAACTTTAGACGGAAGCCAGGCAGGCTAGAGAGCTGCAAGGCTGTATTGCTGTAAGGCTGTATAGAGTAGGGGCGAGGAGTGAGGCCTTCATTGCCGCGGTGTTCACATCAACAACACTTCCGTTTCGCGCGCCTTCCACACACCTTCAGAGAATGGGGGGTGAGAGAGCGGGACCTTGGATTTTATGGGTGGACTTATCGGGACCAATAATGGCAGAAGTTTGATACATTTTTGCGGGAGAGGTATGCAAATTGAATATTGATGTTTAGGGGGTAGGATTTTTAATAATTGTATCATTGCGTGTATACGTGAGTATGTACGCTTCCTACGGCGAGGTCCTTGCAAAACGTAACTAAGAAAGTCAATGTATCTTGCTTATGTCCTGGCCTACTTAGTGTTTTTAGGAAAAAAGAAACAACAAGTGAACAATTTAATCAAATTTGGATACTGGAAAAGGTTTACAGTGCCTTCTTTTTTAGTTATTAAAAATTAACTTTTTCGTTTTAGTCATTGATAATAACATTAGCAACTATTTTTTTTACTGTGTTCAGCTTAATTTGTGGAACTCCATTTATATATGAAATTAACTGTTATAATTCATTTTAAACAGCGGTTTTTTTTATTTTTAAAAAATCAGCTAGGTAATTATTATTACGCGTGACAGGTATTTCGCCTCTCAAAGACCCTATGAATCTATACTAGCGAAACTTTACATTGTAATAATATATAAAATATAACTTAACAAACGGATTGCGATCTTTAGACCATAGGCATCGGGTGAGAATGCTGTGCTTGTTCTACCGATATTTCAATTTAAAATGTTCTGAGGAACTAGCGTTATTGGTTCCTTCAGCACCGGTGTATAGCCAGGAAACAAACCAAACACGTGCCCAATCATTTGAATACAGTTAATATCTGTCACATGAGAATCGGACATATATATAATAATCTAACTCATTCTTGAGTTCAACAGCCCGGTTGTGGAATTATTTGCCAGCTTCTGTGTTTCCTTCCTACTACAACACGGATCTCTCTAAGAGTCATGTTTACCCCTTCCTCTCCTCAAAAAGACTCTTCACACAGTATTCTCAAAGATTACATGAACTCTGAGGAAAAGTATTATCTTAATGGAGTCCGCTTCATGATCTGTTAAATAAATAAAAAAATGTAAAAAAACTCAACATAAAATAAAATAAAATAAAACAAACAAGTCTAAATATAATAATGAAAAAACTAAATAAATAAAAAATTATGAAACGAATCTAACTATGATCAGTTAAAAGAGAAGAAACGATTTGCGTAAACCTCTACGAGCATCAACTGGCAATTGGCGAGGTCAGTTCGTTTTTTTATCGTATGTAATGCAAACGAGTCGAAACACGCGAGCAATGCTCGGGTTGGCACGATACGACATATGCGCCACCCGCGAATACTGCTCGTTCAAAAGCATGAAATGGTTTGTAAAAAATAAAATAATAATATCAGATGATTAAACAGAAGATAAGGTGATCCGGGAATGTCAATTAAGCTAGGAGCGTTTGTCGAGACAGAAATATGTGACGATCTATCCTTTCTGATTTTTTTGTTGTTATTTGATCAGTTACAGTACTATTCATATGCATTCTATACAATCATAAATAGCAAAATATACTAACGGAACTATACAGGCCGATCTATGCTGCCAATATAAAATTATTTATCGGAGTTTCATCTCCATTTTAGTCGTGTTTGACGAATGGCCAAACATATTTTGAATCTGCCCGTTTTCGAGTCAATCACGCAGTGGTGTTGGCAAATGAAATGATGGATTTTATCCGTTCATCACCATCACGAATTTTTCGGTGAAAAATAATGCTCAATATTTTAAAATAGTGCAGTTCCAATATTTTTAACAGAGCATTGTGATCGTACGTAAATCATTTGATGATGATATACGGCCTTTAAAATGTTGTTCAATAAAAGATAAATTGACATACATAATTTTTTTTATTTATTATTTATTGTTTTGGAACACTTACAGATTATTAACATTATCATACTTATGGTAAGTAAGTGTTAAAGAATCCAGTTAAAAATGTTCACAATATGCATTGTTTTTGGTCTAGTTATCACCTGATAAAGATACTAAATAATAAAAAGAAATGAGGGAAATGCAACATAAAGCATAATTAACATACAGAAATAGAAAAAAAAATGGTGCATGTAACATATTAACTAAAAGCAAATACAGTAGAAATATATAATTTAATATGCCCAGCTCCTTAAATTGTATGGTAATATACTATACTAGCGCCACTAATGGTACGCGTTGATGGAATGGTTTTTTCATCCATTTTAATGGATTTTCTGTGAAACATATTCTTATTGAATTATAGAGTCGAACAAACATAAAATAAGTATTAGTAAAGCTGCATACAATATAATTTATTTTTTGCTAATAAACGAAAATATTAAAGAGGTTAACAGTTATAAGCCTCGCCGCTCGGAGCTTGTACTCGGTCTGATGGTTTCGAAGGGGAATAGAATACTTGTTTAATAAATTCTGAGAAATTTGCTTTGATTTCTTATTTCTAGTGGTTCTATTTAAATTGTTCATGTAAACATGTAGTTTGTTGTGGTTCCTTGTATTGTGTTACTAATTGAGACTTAATTGAGTTATGTCAGTGTGCCGGGTGCTGAATTATACGGAAGACAGTATGTAAGAATGGTGTCAAAGGGAACTGTTCTGTGGATGTCTTTGATGTGTGTCAGTATCCCATCCAAATACTTCTCACCGACCTCCGCTAGGAGATGGACTACGAGGAGATGAATGACTGCTCTACAGCGTTATTTTGATCGATCTCAAGAAAAAGTATGTTAATTGGACTAAAAGTGTTTCTTTAATTGTTTTTGTGTTTAATTCGTAGAACTCCATTTATTTTTTTTTAATTTAATATAAATCTAATTTAATAATGTCGTCATTAAGTTTTGCGAGTTTTTTTAGTTTTTATTATTGTGACAGCTGTTTGGGCGTTCAAAAACATTTTTAAAGTGCGGTTAATCCACTTTGTGACGAATTATTCCTGTGATTTTATCTACCCCCCCCCCCCCCCATTCTAATTTGGACGGGTTTTAAAAAATAATTATTTACTATCGGTATAACTGATTTGGTTGAAAATAATTAAAATCTCTATTCTGTGAGGTTTTTACATTTATAATGTCTTTCCCAGTATTTAAATGATAATGTTTTCTTAATTGATTTATTTAAATGTGTTATATTGTTTTGATAATGTGAACATACCGAGAAGCGGTGAATATTTAATTTTTAAAACTTGTCCAAATTAGAATGAGGGGGGAGTAATTAAAATCGTGTACATAAGTCATCATAATATGGATTAACCGCAGTTTGAAAATGATCTTCAACACCGAAACAGCTCTCACAATAATAAAAACTTAAAATACTTGCAGATCTTAATAGTAACATTCTTAAATTTTATTTACATTCAATTTTAAAAGCCTTTCATCTAACCAAATTTCAAAGAATATTCCGATCCAAGTATACGAGTACATGCCCTTATATGATTGTTTATTTTTTAAGAGGAAGTTCACAGGAATAAAAAACATCAGTTAGATTTCAATCATCGTATAATTCAGTAACTTCTTGAAATTACTCTTACGATCGGAAGTCATCAGAGAGAATACGTTGAATTTGTTTATTTTTTTTCTTAAGGATACAGTTAACAAATTTCGTTCATACACGTTAGAAACACGTGTGGTGTTTTTGTATATACTTACTCCTGTGTCGGTAAATAGTTTGTTTACATTACTGTTGAGTTGAGACAACCCTACGGAGTGCAAGGGGTATCATGTTTGATGTGTGCAGCTTCTGAATAATCTAACGGAAGTCATTGATTGATACAATTTACAGGTGGAGTGTGATAAAATGATCAAAAGAGTACCGTTTTAGTATTATAATCCCTTTAGCGAGGCGTTGTGATAAAGAAATTATTTTTCAGTACCAGCAGTGGAAGAACTTCGTAGCGATTTATATCAATTTGAAAGTTGTAATGTGAAAATAAATGTGGCCAATTTACACTAGATTTTTTTTATTCCGAGTAGCAATGAGTCATTCATGAACGTGCCGATCATTTGTGGCGGCTCATTTCAATTGAACTGTGACTCTTTTTGACAAACATTGGAATCACTTAAGAAAGATTGTTTATATATCTAAACATACCTCAGATGTTCGATAGTATTCTTACACATTTCTACGGTGACACATATATGTAAATAAGGTATTTTAATCTAATTTGTTTTTTTTATAAAATCATCGTATACGTGTCTAACTTCTACAAAGAAAAAAATAAATTATGCGAAATACCGTGAGATTTGCAATTAAAATTTGGTGCCATGACGCATCTTAAATCATTCGTTTTCGAAGGTTCGCATATTCGCGTGTAGAGATAAGAATAATTACCGCATTTAAACGTATGTGGGCAATCTACAGTTCGTGAACGGCGCCTCACGGTCTGGCATCTGAATGTTTTGTACCTTCACCTATACGCTGGGAGTCGTATGAACTGGGGTATGAGCTCATGATCTGGGAGTCGGCACTTAAATGAGCCGTCGTTCAATTGAGTCGTACGAAAATATTGAGCTGGTATCGTGAATCCCGATCTTAAAAAAATTATTCGCGATCCATTTCTAATTCCGGGCCCCCGGATAGCTCTATTTACTATTTTTTTTGTGAATTTCACCGTGAATTGCCTGTTCAAAGGCAGAAATATTATATTGTAATTATATATAACGTAATGCTTTAATATGAATTTGATCGAGGACCGATATAAAAAATAAAAAATTCTGAAATATACATTCCCCTGGAAATTTTAACTTTTTTTTTTCTCAGAAGAGATTGATGACTTATTTCTGTATTTACTTTTGTCCCGACGCGAAGAAGAAAGGGCTTTCACGATTCCGGTTGACATTATAAGTTTAGCAGACATAACAAAGTTATTCTAGAATTTAATTTATTTTTCATATTTATTATTCCAGACAGGACGTCCTCGAGTTTTCCCGGGAATTCCGCCGTCTCCGGGGATGCTGTGCTGGGGGTGTCTTAGGGGGTGAATCTTACTGCAGGCGTCAGGAAAACAGACGCGAACGGATTATTTTAAGACAGAGCTGTTGAATGTAGGAACGAGTTATAAAAACGAGCCGGTCTCATGCGGCAAATGTCAAGTGTGTGCGTGCCTCGACGGCGTTTTTCTTTCCGACTCCGTACGAAGAATAAAAGAATATTTGGTTTCTGAAAGGGGGCGTGAATTCGTACCCCGTGTTATTTTTTTTGTATTTAAATAAGAACGATCTTAGGAAAAACGGGATATTATAGTTGTAGAATTTATAAAGCTGAAATGTTTTAAATTTAAAAAAAAGGTATCAAAATAAATAAAACATTTAATTAAATGAAATAAAAAATACTTTGTACTCAAAACATTATTAATATATCAACATGTTTCGAAAGCGATGCTTTCTTTATTAGAAATATATAGAATACTGAACAAAAAATAAACAAATTACTTGATATAATATATTTCAAATTATTATTTATTAGTATTCTATATATTCCTGATACGTGTATATTAATAAAGTGGTGAATACAAAGTAATTTTTAATTATTTTACTAATTAAAAATTATTGTCAATTAATTAACTGTCACTGCCGAGAATCGAACCACTATCAACTGCTGGAAGGCAACTACGCTGATCATTTTATACCGCAAACTATTTAAAGAACTGCCGTATAAATTCATTTTATGTACTGAACTATGTGTTTTTGAATTTTAATATTACGTGTTACGTGCTCACATCACAACCGAAATCATATTGTTTAATAATGATTTTAACTTGACCGGGTTGTCCCATGTAAGTTTTTATGTGAGAATTGAATAAGAGTCCCAACTCTCTGGAACCAGTGGGACCATGGGCACTGTGGCATCTCCACTTGGAGTATATTGTAAGACTGGATTGAGGATGGTAAGGAGATTTATTTGTCCCTTATTATTATGCTTACATTTAACTGTGACATGCAATTATTGTTTATGTTATATTTATACCGTTGATATAATATAAATAAATAAATAATTTTTATTCTATATGGTTATTCGTACAATTCATAAACATGTATTTTTTTAATGCTTAATCAACAAATTTAAATACCTCCAATGTCATTCTATACTTAACGATTAGTGCGCCAATCACGAATACGGAAAGATTTGCAACTACTGTGACGTATTCTGAATCGAAAATCGAAAGGAGGAAGGTTGGGAAAGAGCGGTTACGGGAGACAGTTCATTGGCTTGACTTACCCCGAGGGTCGTGTCTTGACAGGGAGCTCGGTTCTGGACATTCGACTAGCTCAGTTTCGGCAGGCCAAGAAGCTCCTCTGCAGGGCCGTAGGCCGACCGCCAGTCTTATAATTGGGGTCGGGGACTCTAATACTACGCCAAATGAATCTACTAAATGCTTTCAGACTCAGAGTTTATTCAAGGGAAGGTACATACATGGTAAGTTATGCTACAATAATCAAAAGCTAGCCTAACCTCAAATGGAAGTTACGGGTGATTATTCTCTCTGATATTCTCTAAACGGGCATGATAACGGGGACTCGAATAAGTTACAACACATGAGAGGAAATACAAAGTCAGCTTACAGTCATAATCGTGGCGGCAAAAGGATCCTAGTGGAAGTCTCGGGCTTGGACATCAGTACACTGAAGTTAAGTTACATTTACGAGAGAGTCACCATGTACCGGTACTCTGTGGTTATACTAATGCATCTCGCACAGTGGGCGTTAACCCAGCATGCATGATAATATGGCGCTACAATTTGCGGCTACCAAAATGGCTTCTAGCGCGCTCTTTTAGAGACGCAGTTGACTGGATCGTAGGCGGCGGACAAGAGGGAAGTGATTCGGAAGCAAAACCTTTTTTTCACATGTAAAGGTATAGACTCGTTGTTGTCAAGCGGGACGTTATTAGCCGTAGTTGTTCCAGTAAATTTAATCTAAAACCTTTTTTTCATATTAAGTAATGGTTTTGGCTCGTTGCTACTAAGCGGATCGTGATTGTGAAAAAAAAGAAATATTTTTTTTTAATGATTTTACTTCGAGAAAGTTCTTTACAAAAGCACGGGCACTTGAGTTCAAAAATGTAATAATACTATTTAAAAAGTTGTTTAAATTTAAGAATCAAAAAAAGGCTTTAAAAACTATCATTGAGAAAATTGATCGCATGGCATTTCAGCGAATTATACGATAACTTAATAGACAAAAAAATTGTGTGTTTGCGCAAAAATTTCCGCTTAGAATAATGGTAAAAGGAGATTTTCAAATATTGTCAGATTATTTTTTATCCTGGAATGTTAGTCGTTCTTTAAAAAAAATAGAAACACAACAATCACAGAATTGCCATTACAAGACAAAAACTAACGTTGTTTAAGAATTTACAGTTCTCTGTATTTGATAGCTGCTGCTATGTCAGAGCCTTAAGCCAGACAGTTTAAAAGTATTGCTGAAGCCTGAAGCACATCAATAAAAAATGTCATTCGCTAAAAGCATTTTTAAATAGAGCACCGTGTTTCAGGGGGGGTCACGGCGCCGAATAGTAAATTCCTAGTAGTGTTATCTATCTGTACGAATTTGAAAGAGACATATTTTCAAACAATGTACACCAGGTCTTTCGACGCCTGAAAAATTGCTTATTTTTTTAACCTTCAAGCGGTCGCGCGGCGTCGAAACAACCGCCCACACCCCTTCTCTCCCCGTTACGGGATTGTCTTGTATCACAATCATCTGCTCTACCAGTAAATATGATACATTTTTTTTAAAGAAAGACAAATATTCCCAGGGTACAAATACCCAAACAATATTTTTAAATCTCCTATTACTATCACAGTAAGTGGAGATGTTGCTTTTATCGTGATCGATGACTTATATGAAGGAATAAATATAAGTACTGCATGTACACTCATACCTTTCACGTCTGCTTCCATCCTATGTGTAGGATTGTACAGTTGAGGGAAAAACGCTTAATCAACTAAATGCATATAATAAAAAAGAATAAAAGAAATGCGATGTGGGCGTATCTCAGTATCCAAAAGTCTGACCATTCGGGCCTTAATTTATTATTAAAAAAAATTATTTCACCATCATTTTATTTCGATCAAATGAAATGGAAATATACAATGAAAGCAGTATAAGAGAGACAGAATGCTGTATGTGCTGTATTTTCATTGGCTCTCTTTGGATGGTTAGAAATCAAAAGCATTTGGGTTTCTATTTAAATCTGCATCGAAGGCACTTCTAGTGTATATTCTTCATTGCATGGCTATGTGCGTCTAACTCAGCTACCGAACCAGAAGAAATTACGTCGAGTGGGTCCTGCAATATTGCCATGTTAAAAAAGGAGGCAGATATAAACCAACTGCATAAGGAATATCTGCCACAATCACACCACTTTCATTTGCAACAAGTGTGATTGTAACGAATCATTAGAATAATTTTAAAAATTATATTGATAACTAGTTAATATATATATAAATAAACGAATTTGTATAAAAAAATTCAACATTTCAGATAAAAATACCTTTATTATTTCTTAGGTCGATTAGGTTACGCGCGACTTCTTTTGTTATAAAAGCAGACGTGCCCGCTTGAAGGTTAAGAAATAATTTCTTTACTTGTAAATTTGTAGTTATTTTACAAGAAGTACGATTAATTTGATTTTACTACGAGGACACAAATATGACCACATTACGCTTCCATCAGTATATCTTTTCAGTGGACCGCAGGCATTGATTTTCCATCTCAAGTGTGGTGATTTATCTTCAAACATTATTGGCGTAAAAAACACAAAATACCCTTTGTTACAAAAAATATCTCAAACTGTTTGACCAGTTTTTTTTAGAACTCAATAAAACATTAAACTTTTTTTTAATTGTCTCGTTTTCTTTGAGAGCGCTTAGGTTTAAAGCAGTGATGCGTAATCTGCGGCTCGCGAGCCCATTTAGTGCAGCCAGCATTTCTTTTTGTATTGCCCACTTGGCTAAATAATTTATCAAAACGTTTGCGGAAAATGATGTTTTTACATATTCTTAATATGATAGAATTTTTTGGGTTGACCTTCTGCATAGGGGAATTTCGTTTTATAGGCAAAAATCAAAAAAGTTCTTGACTAAATAATGTTGTCTGGTAACACTGGTGTCACTTTACGAACGATAAAAATCAATCCCATTATTTCTTTGTTTGATCTTGTACAAAGCGAAATTTTGCGACACTTTTTTTCGTAAACATGGTAAGCTTTCGAATTTTGTTTCTGTAAACATGTACATAAGTAATGGAAGAAATTTTGATAATTCTTAATTATTAGCAAATATTTGTTTTTTTCTGATTTGCTATTATAAAATATTTATTGTTATCTTTTTATTTTTGTTTCTTTTCAGTTTCATATTTTAGTGTTTACATTATCTTCAATTATTAAATAATATCATGCAATGATACAATAATTTATTCCCAAAAAAAATAATACTAAATTTAATGTGTTTTTTACTAAGATCACAAAAGTTTACTTAAAAAAACGAACTAGGAAAGAAATGCCATTATTTTTCTCCACTTTTTTCTAAATATTTTCAAGTTTTAAATATTTTTAAAAACATGCACACTCGACGCCCTCCGTGGTCGAGGGGTAATGCTCTCGACTATGAATCCGAAGGTCACGGGTTCAAATCCCGACGTGCGCAAGAAAATCAGATTTAATTTGTCTTGTTTCACAATCAATTAATTAAAAATAACATATAGTATATTTGCGCACGTTCCATAGTGGAAGATACTCTCACTATCGCCCTGGTGAAAGACCACCGTTTCCAAGTGAAACGTTGCTTGAAATGATTTTTAATCATGTTTGGTGGTCAGATCTGAATAGTAAAATATTTTCTCACCTTTCTCTTCCACTTCTCCTTCCTCTCCCCACTACCTTCAGCCTCACAACATTCCCCAATTGGGTATGCCATAGTCTCATTGGCTCCAGACGGTTGAGACCAGTTGGGACTCTTGTGCGGTATTCACATAAAAAAGGACGATCAGAAACGTCACATTTCTGAATTGATTTTGGTAAAAGCACTGCTTATGTAAATTTCCACAAGACATAATTAATGTAATTTTCTTTATAAACATTATTTTCATCGTATCTCGTGATAATATTATCATTATTTTTAATTAATAAATAATTCTTCTCTGACGTCCTTCTCCCTCATAACAACGTAATACGAGTCTCCGTTGGCAGTGACAATAAAAACACTGGAGATCCACCATGAACCATTATTAGTATGAAATCGCGAGCAAAGCGATTGACACCAATATATATATTTTTTTAAGAAAGACAAATATTCCCTGGTTACGAATAACCTGACAATATTTGAAAATCTCCTACTACCATCACAGTAAGCGGAAAATTTTGATCGTGTCGTAATGGAGGAACCAGCCGAGGAATTGAACTAACGACGCCTGGGTGAAACCCAAACGCAATACCAACTCAGCCACTAACCGGTCAACATTGTTCACCTATACTACTGCAAAGCGCATCCACGCATAGCAGCGCCCCGCCTTTCACTAAACACACCAAACGCATAGCTTTCATTTTGATAGTCCGTGCATTTTGGTCGTAGTTCGGTGACAATCGGCACGCTTTCATATTGTATAATTTCTAGTACACATGGTAACATGGTATGAATAATAGCCTGGAGTCGCCAGACCTCATTAACTTTATAAACATACACATGACATCAAGACCAACCCGACAAACCGTTTTTTTTTATTTGCCTGCGTGCAGGATCAATCTTACGATAAAATCTTCAATTCTCCGTATTTGTGTGCAATATAACGCACAATTTCACAATATTGACATTTTTCACAACACGCTTTCAAAATATCAAAACGAAGTAATACGTACGACCATAAATTGATCCACGAGAATAAAATGTATGGACAGCATCTACTGTTCCGATCCTATGTTCCTCTTCCTCTCACACCTTCCTTCTTATTTCGTTTTTTTTCTTTTAAAGTATAGATGTTTAATAATTAAACATCTATACTTAACCACTGGTAGCACAAGAAACTTTGTTGGCTTACCCTTTGTTAAGCTTCCTTTTTATATAAATCTGTATTCAAATCTGTTTGTTTGCTACAAATAAATAAAAAATGCATGCAATTTAATTACTAGGTGACTGTTCTAGTGCTGTTGACATAATAGCCTGCTACACAGGGAAGTTGCAGCTACTAGTGCTCGAAGCTTGTCATCACTTCTAGGAGCGCAAATAATCTCCACTCAGGACGCTTTATGGGTCATGCAAACAAGGTCTGTGTTTGCCTCCAATATTGAATATTGTGCCCAAAGTGCTACTCATGGTAGCTACTACTGCATACTAGCAGCTTGTTGATTATAGGTCGGACGCAGGGCAGCGATGAATTTTAATACATTTGTTTTTTAAGGTTATTTTACTCGATCACTAAAGATAAACTGATCGAAATGTCTTATCGGCGTATCCGTGCACCCAAAGTTAACGAAGAAATTGATTAATTTTTTTCATTTATCACGAATCAACTTCTCTTCTGCTATCTAAGAGTCGAAAGGTATTTTTTATATTGTTGAAAAAGTCAGGAATGCCCCAGAAAGTCGTGGCACGATCCGTTAATCATATTCTGGATAAGGTCATGTCAGAAAAAATACAATGGTATTTCAACAAGTTCATGTTACTCAATATAAAGACCATAGTTAGGGAAGTAATTTTTATTTTATTATAATTTCTTAAAAAGATTGGTATTCACTTTGTGGCGTCATTACTAATAAATGAATTAAAAATTATTTTGTAATCGCCACTTAATTAATATATACATATGGACATGTTTCGAAAGCGATGTTTTCCTTATAAAGAATATACAGAATACTAAAAAATAATAATCCATAATAAAATAATACATATTTCGGAAATCAATCATTCTGTTGATAAAAATAAAGGTTTAAAAATTTACGAATGACCCTAATTGTTCAATTTAAAAAATGGTTAATTCAATGGAGCTGGTTGATGAATTTGTGTATTTGGGAAATATGTTTTCGAGGGATGGAAAGACTGATAGGGATATTGAAAGAAGGGTGAATGCAGGAAACTCTATTAACGGAGGACTGAACGCGGTTGGCGCAAACAAAAAGTTGTCTAAAGAAACGAAGCTAGCAGTTTACAATGGAGTGTTGATACCAACTCTGATGTATGGCAGTGTGGCATGGAACTAGCAGAGGAAGTATGAAAGTAGACTGAATGCTGTAGAAATGAGATCTCTGAGGCGAATGTATGAAAAAATATGTATGATCGTTTTAAAAATATAGAGTTTCGTAAAGAATGCAAGGCGAATACATTGCAAGGTAAGCGCAGTGAGTGAGATTAGGAAAGGGACACTTAGATGGTTTGGGTATGTGGAGCAAATGAACGAAGAAAAGAGTGTAAAGAGAATGTATGACGCGAATGTGAATTGAAAAACAAGCCGGGGACGTCTGAGGAAGACATGGCACGACCAAGTGAATCAAATGCTTGAGTCGGGCCTTGTCGAAAGTCGGAAAAACAGAAGAGAATGTATGAGACGTTGTATGAATGTGAATGAAGCAAGAAGTGTATGCGAATATTGAGTTGTTTGGCGATCCCTCCTTCATGCCTACCCCTGTGTGGAAACGGCATCATGGTTAGTTGGTTAGAGAGTTAGTTCATTTATAAAAAAAGTTCTGCTAGGTAATTATTACGTGTGCCAGCTGTTTCGCCTGTCGAAGTTTGATATTGCTTCCGAAGGAGAAACGGCCATCACGCATAATAATAGTTACCCAGCAGAATATTTTTTTATTGAAAAAACTATTTTTTTAATTGAATAATAAGTTATTATTAAATTTTAAACGTTTTAAAAATAAGGAAGTAAGAATTTGTCTCGTCACAATATTATGTTTTAGATACTTGAATAGTTTTTATCAATTTCACCAGAAGTAATGAAAAACTAGCATCCTTCGGACACACTGACACGTCCGCAACACACTTATATCGTTATTATTTTTTTTTTTAAATTCATTTAAACTTATATCGGTTTATCGCTTTAATTAATCTCCATGGTCGAGGGGTAAGCCTCTCGACTACGAATCCGACGGTCGCGGGTTCAAATCCCGGCGTGCGTAAGTAAATTTAATTTAATTAATTTGTGTTCGTTCATAATTAATTCATTAAAAAATATATATAACATATTTGCGCACGTTCCAAAGTGAATAACCATTATTCAGAATTGAAACATTGCATGAAATGGCTTGTTTGGTGATCAGATCTGTATAACCAGATATTTCTGTACCTTCCTATTCTCCTTCTCCTTTCTCTCCCCTAACTTTCAGTCTCACAACATTCACCAACTGGAGACGCCGTAGTCTCACTGGATTCAGACGGTTGGGAGCAGTTTGGGACTTACATAAAAAAACAATCATACCACTTCCCTAAAAATATATTTCACACGTTCTCTTAAGCTATTATAGTATTCAATTCAAATACTTGTCGATTCCGTCCTTTTATGTCAAGTAGGAGAAATACATTATAAGCAGTTCTCGTAGGTCATTTTAAACCTTTGTCAAAATGATTAATCGGTCATGTTAATTCCTTAAAACTCTATCGCATTGACATGTTATCCAGTTCTACCGCATTATCAGCGGGGTCTACCCCGTCGGTCGTTACGTTTAATGACGTAACTGAAAGTTGCCCAAAAATACTAGAACTTTTTGACACTAAACGCCGAAGTACGGATACGAAAATAATTTAATTATTTGTTAATTATAACTTTGATAGTTATTCCTCGAATCATTTTGAATTCTTTTTGTACTGTGCCTACTGTTTTATTTTATTTTTAAATATTAACTTTTCACATGAGGCCTGAGGAAAATAATTTCGCTCAGGGTCAATCTCATCTATGCTGTGTGGATTGTTTTTTTTTTAAGGAAAGGGTGGAGAGGTAGTTCTGGTAAGGAAAGGGGTATGAGGAGGATAGTGACTTTAAAATTATTTTTCTTTAAATTTAAAATAAAGACATGTAAAATATTTAATAGTACAGGTACATATTAATATCGAATTACAAAAAAGTATAAATTTATTTAATAAAAACTACCCAACCCAATAGAGAAAGATTACTCGTGTTTGAGTTGGGGAGCAGTGCCATGTAGCGACGGTAATGATAACTAAGTATAGAAATAAAATACACAAAGAATGTAATAAAGATACAGTTTGTTTTGTTGTACACGAGAGTCATTACAAAATGGAAGAGTAAAAAAAAGTACATGATAATATAAATGCAACAATAAGGAGCATACAAGATGTAAACATAATACGTTTTAATTTTAGTCATATTTCAAAGGCCTTATCTAATATTTCCATATTAAGAGGAACGGCTGTGCTGCCTGTTTCATACATTACTTCATTTTTTTTAAATATAATGTAAAGAAAATTTAATAATATTATTATTAAGTTCTTGAAAATGGCCTTAACGCCGAAATAGCTGTCACAATAATAAAAACTGAAAATACTTGCCAAACTTGATAATGAAATTATTAAATTTGATTTAGATTATTTAAAAAAATGGAGTTTTACGAATTAAACACAATAACAATTAGTACTTAATTTTGGATTTGAAGCAAAATACCCATCCAAACTGAATAATATATTTTTTTAATTAAGCTTCATTAGTTCAATTAGATACGCGTAGACTATAGACTGATTAAAGGCAGAAGTTCAGAAAGTTCGAATTGACAGTTTAATAATTTTTTTAAATTTTAAAATGTGATTTTAAAAATTTATTCTCCCATCAAATTTTTTTTATAAATAAACCATTGTTATAGAGTGGTTAAGCTATAAAAAATATGGAAAATTATAATTTTTCTTCAAAAAATAAAAACTGATACAAAGATATTATTATTTTCGATATATGTTTGTCTCATTCATAAGTTCTTAACCTGTATACCATAATATCCCAATGTATTATCGTAGCGATTTTCCTTTCTGCACACTGAAAGAAAAATGTAAAATGAAAAATATACACAAGTTTGAAAGAAAACTTAGGACATCAATTCAGATAAGACCTTTCCACTTCTTAGCCACAGACATGCCAATTAAATTGATGATCTGTTTTTATCACTTTCTCTCAAAGGGGGTAAAGATTAATCTTAACCGCTTAAGGATCACGCCCGAGTATATTCGGGCGATAATTATGTGCGAAAATTCGCACACCCGAGATAACTCGGGTAAATATTATCTCCAGAAAAGATCACTCCCGAATATACTCGGGCGAAAATATATACGATTTATGTATGGTATGTGGCAGCGAGACAAGAGACAGCAAAAAGGTGATTTTTTTCATATATTTTTTTTAAATATTTTAATGATTACTGAAGGGGTTCGATTACACAGACATGACCGCAACACTCTTCTATCGGTTTATCTCTTCAGTGTTTCCGCAAACATCGTTAACGTTTGTGTAAGAATAGGAAGACGGTACAAGAAATAATTATTTACGAAACTGTTCAAAGGGTTGATAATAATCCTCGACTTTGGATATTGGGTATATTTAAATACATGGTTGTAAAATATAACCATGAAATAAATTAAGAGAATAACAACGTTGGGAATTGTGCATGTGGGTGGCCGTTTAAAAATACCCGTGTGCCATTTACTACGATCGCACTTTTCTTACATCTGGACCTGTCGGTCATCTGGAACGAGCTTCCCCCAAATATTGTTAACATCCAGAATTTAGCAGAGCTTAAGCGGGTCTTAACAACCAAATTGCTTAAAAAATCCTATCTAATATAAAACTTCACTTCATACAACTAAAAATAAATTTCAAGCCGTTTTTCTTCTGAACCTCTATAACTTACTTAGTTGCGGTTTTCGCCCCACGTTTATCCTTGTTATTCCATCCCCTTAGTGTCTAATGAAAACCATATACGTAATGTCATAAAGCATTTTCTTGCTCTTTTGTTATACGTACTTTACATGTGATTATTTACACCCTTAGCTTAGTGTAAATTGTTACAGAATATTCTAAAATATTCATGTAAGTGAGTTTACTACTGATGAATATTTTACGTCATAGTTTTAATTAGCATACATATATTGTAGCTGTTATTTTATAATAATGTATTCGCAAGTACGGCCAACAAAGCAAAATTATATAAAAGCTTTTCAAATTTCTACAAAAGATTGTTATAAACTTGTGGAATTATTATTAATAAATTTATTAAAAATTACTTTGTGAACACCACTTTTTTTATACATATACATCAACATGTTTCGAGCAAAGCTTTCCTCATCAGGACATAGAGAATATTAAAAAAATAATAATGTCAAGTATAGATAAATGATAAATATTACATTTATGGTCCAGAAAGTGGATGTGTGAAAGTGATAAAATCGAAAGATGGAAAAATGTTGACGAATGAGAAATAAATAAAATAGAGATGGATGAAATACTTTGAAGAGGTCTTCGAAAGCAATCCGAGTGATAGAGATTCCAGTAGCGAGTCAGGTATGAATGACGATGGGGCGAATGTTCCCAAAATTAGCATGGATGAAATTAAAAGATCAATTAGATGTATGAAGAATGGTAAGGCTGTTGGTTTCGACAATATTGCTGCTGAATACTTTAAAGGAAATAGCCGTATAATTCTCACATGGTTATGCAAACTTTTTAACCAGTGTCTAGAGGAGGGTTACACCCCATTAGATTGGAGAAAGGCTGTGATCATGCCTCTATACAAAGGTAAAGGGTCACGCATGGAATGTGGAAATCAAAGGGCTATTAGCCTGCTAAGTTCAGTTGGTAAGCTGTATGGTAGGATATTGATTGAAAGGGTACAAATGAAAACAAAGGATAAAATATGGGATGTGCAAGGCGCATTTATGAGTGGAAAGGGGGTGCATGGATCAGATTTTCTCGTTGCGTATGCTCACAGAGAAGTTTCTGGCAAAAAAACAGAAACTTTTCTGTGCTTTTGTAGATCTACAAAAAGCATACGACAGAGTTGACAGAAAAAAAGTTATGGAAGGTGTTGTCTAAGTATGGTGTGAATACAAATCTTATACAGGCAATCGCATCGCTGTACGAAGGAAGCGTTGCATGTGTTAGGGCAAACAGTGATTTTACGGGGTGGTTTGACATCACAAAAGGTGTTAAGCAAGGCTGCGTAATGTCACCGTGGTTATTCAATCTATACATGGATAATTGTATGCAAGAATTGAAAGAGGTGGGCTTGGGCGCAAAAATGAGTAGTCTGTAAGTATGTTGCCTGTTGTATGCTGATGATGCAGTGCTGATTGCTAACAGTATGGAAGATCTACAGTCCCTCGTATCTAGGATGAACCAAGTATGTATGATGAATGAGCTAATGATGAATGTAAATAAGTCCAAAGTCATGGTGTTTGAAAGAGAGAGTTCGAAAACAGTGTGCAATATAGTTGTGAATGATGAATACTTGGAGCAGGTTGATGAGTTTGTGTATTTGGGAAATATGTTTACGAGAGATGGAAATACTGATAGGGATATTGAAAGAAGGGTGAATGCAGGAAACTCCATTAACGGAGGACTGAACGCGGTTGGCGCAAACAAAAAGTTGTCCAAGGAAGCGAAGCTGGCAGTCCACAATGGAGTGCTGATACCAACCTTGATGTATGGCAGTGAGGCATGGAACTGGCAGAGGAAGGATGAAAGTAGACTGAATGCTGTAGAAATGAGATCTCTGAGACGAATGTGTGGTAAAACCATGCATGATCGAGTGAAAAATGTTGAGATTCGTAAAGAATGCAAGGATGATGTAAGCGTAGTGAGCAAGATTAAGAAAGGGACGCTTAGATGGTTTGGGCATGTAGAGCGAATGAACGAAGAAAGGAGTGTAAGGAGAATATATGACGCGAATGTGAATGGAAGAAGAAGCAGGGGACGCCCGAGGAAGACATGGCACGATCAAGTGAATCAAATACTCCAGTCGGGCCATGTCAGAAGTCGGAATAACAGAAGAGAATGTATGAGACGTTGAATGAAAGTGAATGAAGCAAAAAGTGTATGCCAAAATCGAGTTGTTTGGCGGTCCGTCCTCTCTGCCTACCCCTGCGGGGAAACGGCGTGATGGTTAGTTAGTTAGTTAGTTAGTTTACATTTATAGTACTAAATTAATAGATAATATATTAAACACAAAGTTTATTATTTTAAATCTTATGTTTATCCACAAATAACTAATGTTAGTAAACAGGGGAGAAAATATATTGTTTTTAAAGAATAATAATTCAAATACATTAATTAAAAACATTCTGAATTTGACAACCATATTTTGGAATCAAGTCATTCTTTCGACATAAATAAAAGTTTAAAATTTTTACATACGAATACAATCGGTTTACGATTAGACAAATTTATTTTCATTTTAAAATTGATGAAAAAAAAACCTTTATAAATTTATAATATAAATTTGTTGTTCAATGTTTTGTAATATTTTTTATTAATATTTTTGATTAATTACTTACCTACTTCAATTACTTTTGTTTATGTTTATAATTTAACTATTCTTACATTATTGTGTTCTATGTTAGTCATTCGTCTGTACTTTATATTGACATTAATATATTTTAGTATTCTGTGTGTCCTGATGAGGAAACATTAGCTTTCGAAACATGTTGACACGTATATATTAAAAAGTGGGGTTTACAGAGTAATTTTTAATTCATATATATTTAAAGCTTTTCTATTAAATATAGAATTCTGAGTTTAAATGCATATTTCTATCAACGGTATATACTAGAACACCTAAAATTCAAATACATCGATAGTTATTTTATATCGTAGTTTAGTTTTTTTTATATATTCCTGACGATGGAAGGGTCCTTCCAAAACCGGTCGAGATTATTATATTAAATTGAAGTGATTCCTTACAATTTTTTCCGTTTATATTATAATTATGGCAATCCATAAATTAAATTTTTAATAGCTTGTAAACCTAATTGTAATGTCTTTTTAATCATTGAAAATAATATTAACAACTTTCAAAACGAAACATGAAACCGAAAAGACACAGAGAAGAAAAAGTTTACGGTAACAGCTGGGACTTGAACCCAGGGCCTCATGGTCTATTTGGAACTGAGTCACAGCTTCCCCAATACGTACCGTCAATTTTATCAACAAAAAATCTTAGTTGTTAGTCACTAGCTATAAGTCTTAGACATAAGTCACTAATTAGATAACTAGTTATAAATCTTAGTTGTAAGACATTAGTAATACATCTTAGATGTAAGTTATCAGATTTGTCTAAGCGATAAGTTATGGGTTAGATAAATTATATTGTAAATAGCCCTTCAGGTGATTTTCCCACGAAAACGGCGCTATAGAAATAACCCATTTATTATTTTTATTATTATTATCGACAAAAAAATTTGATAGCTAGGTTTATCCTACCGATATTGGTTCGTTATCGATATAGTCATGATAGGCCCCCAGATCTCAGGAGTATATATCCCATTAGATGGCGAGGGGTGGGTACGTCCCCCACCCGATACAGAATTCATCAGTTACCGTTTCGCCGGCCGGGAAACGAGTAAAATTTGATCAATAAAGTATATTTTATGGGTCAGCAGCTCAATTGCTGGGTGTTCGTTCTTGCTCGGATTGTACAGCGGGTTTCAAAACAAATTATCTTTTAAAAGTACTGAAAATTCAAAGGTTTATTTCAAGATAAAATTCGACCTAACCTAACCAGACTTTTAAACCGGTTCTGACTATTCATATTTTATTCATAGTGTATTCATTTTTTAAATTTTTTTGTAAATGATAATTTATTATATTTAAAGAATTATAACGACAGTTGTTCGATATCTACAAAAATGAAGAAGTTTTGAGCTTTAAAATTGAACTTGCGAAAAACGTATACCCGTGACTTCACGAGTCACAATTTAGTTTTGAAATGGTTGTAACGGATACTGCCGCGCCTACGATTTATATGGCCGCGCCAGTCATTTTATACACGCTTTCCGGCCCACTGGCGAGATCATCTTGGGTTATAATCGATATTTTCCAAAAACTCAAAAACTTTCATCCGCATCATGCTCTAATTAACACGATTCATTTATAAATAACACGAAATCCCATTGCAAGAGACAATCTTATTCTTATTTCGTAGATTAATTCCATAATAATAAGTATTTAAAATTAGAAACAGATAATACTGAAAACAAACGTGGTTGATTGAATAAGATACTTGGCACCGGATTCAAAAGTCGCGTGTCTAGTTACCAGATCTGGAAGATCTTTTCGGGAAAAGGCAGGACTTTCACTGCTTTAATTTTGTATTGATGTGTTCCTATTTCACTTACTTTTTACATTTAAGCTCTATGGACGTATGTGCAAAAATGCATAAATGTGAATATTTTAATAAATTGATAAGAATTACTTTTTGTTTGGAAGTTTTATTTACTATGTACTTTTGCTATTTTTGATTTATTAAATTCGTTACTGGTTTCGACACATCCGTGTCATTGACTAGCGTTCTTAATACTTTCTTAAATTAAACAAGTACAGAAACAAAATTAGTCACCATTAGGTAGCGAATTTAATAAATCAAAAATAGCAAAAGTACATAGTAAATAAAACTTCTAGAACAAAATGACTAGAAATTGCTATATAGTGAATGAAAAAATACAAAAAAAAAACTTTCTTTACTGCACTGTTTTTAAATATAAATATCAACATATTTCGACAATATAAATATCAACATGTTTCGAAAGCGAATCTTTCTTCGTAAGGCTTCTCATTTTTAATTATTAATGACGCCACAAAATAACTACAAATCTATTGAAGAAAATATTTTTAACTCATAATAACTTCTCAAAACTAAAGTTCCAGATTTCTCGAAACATAAGATCACTTTTTTTCTTATTACAAACAAATAGAAAAAATAGTAATCATCCTTTTTCATAATTTTTTCATACTCAAAAAACAGATAGTCACAGTAACCGATGATGTTTCCGCTAATAACAGTATTTTAGAAAACAATGATTATTTGAAGATTCAGTATTAATTCATTCCTGTAAGTTGTGTGTATTAATATTTAATATCAAAGAATCGTGTGTTAGGTTAATAAAGCGACTCACCCATCTTACAGGAATTAATTTATTAAAACAAGTAAAAGAGTTTAAGTATATAGGCACCGGCACACAGGGACGAACAACTATTGTAATTTGCGACTTGAGTTTGGTAGTTTCGCAATGGAGATGTTATCATTTCGAGCATACTTGACTTATGGCACCAGCCAATATGGTCGGTTGCTGAGGTAGCGGGTGGTAACGTCAGCGGTTGCTGGCTGTAGAAGACTGTTCTTGTCTGGTAGCGGCAGGTCGAGGTATCCAAGGGAGGAGATGTTATCCGTTCTGCGGTTGAAGGGAAAAAGGTATGCCCATACCACTCTGAGCGTACGCTATTTATTATTATTATTATTATTATGTGCTGGTATTGCACGTACTGTGCAACCTCTGCTGGGTATTTCCTCTGTGGTGCAATACCGGCTATCGGTATTGCACCACAGCTAATTTGCTAATTTATGTTTGATTATAAAGAAATATTTTCATCTACTTAAATTAATCTACTCTGTAGATACGTTCCACACAACTGTTATCAAAAACTGTTGATTAAATTGCACAATATTAATTAGAACACGAGACAAGTAAGTTTGCAACGGTGCATAGTCGGGAAACACGCCAAACGCGCGCCTAACAATTGCACACGGTTGATATTTGTCACATGAGAACGGGTCGCTTCTACGATTCGTTCTTGTGTTCAACAGCTCGGCTGCAGAATGATTTTCCGGCCTCTGTGTTTCCTCCATCCTATAACATGGGTTTCTTCAAGACCCATTTTCCCTCCTTCCTATCCTCTAAAAGACCCTCCACACAGCATCCCCAAAGATGATATAGGCCTTGAGGGAAATTATTTCCCTCAGGGTCTTCTGTGTGGAGTTACTGTAAAAAAAAAGTTAAATGATTTAAATACGGAATAAAGGGAGATAATCTAATTTAGTCGAACGATAGAAAGATAACGAATTTATTAGTGAAAATCGGCAGCTATATTGCATATGTGGCCAGATCAGCTAGCTACAGTATTTTATTTATTAATTAGTATTTTTTAATCACCCTGTTTAGTAAGAATAATATGTGATACCAATGTTAGTATTTACTACCTTCTCGGTGCTTTGGACGGCTGCTGTATTATGCAATATGCTTGATGGCAGTATCGTAGCGCTATTTTCCCTGATATTGTTATGGATCACACGATATTAATTTCTAATACACATATGGAAGCAACACAAACTCTCTAATGCTGGATGCCCATCTTATCTATGATATATATGACAGACAAACCTTTTCATGATAGACATGAATTGTAGCGCTTTCACATATGTTCTATTTCAATTACTTTGTATTTAAGGACCTCAAAGTGACGTGGCAAATCTTCGAAAGAAAATAGTATTTTTATTGGACACAACCATTGACATTACTATCCTATGCGCAGAGGGTTTCATTCGAGTAGCAACTGCTGTTCACCCGTTTTTTTTCTACGATCTATCTACTATATAATTTTGAAGTCTTGTATGTATTTTTAGTTTGTTTAATTTTTACGCATTAGCTAAGCACTGGAATGGGCTACGGGGTCGAAGTAAAAATAGTAAAATGTAGTTATTTAAGAGGTAGGAGTGTATTTCAGCTAGTTTTAAATAGAATCGAACAAAAGTGAGAGTCGGTTAAACCTTGGGCTTCTATTCTATCGATCATTCTATTGCATAGATAAGTCTGTTCCCACTGATGCATTTCATAGATTCGATGAAATAGACAAGTTCAAATAATTTTTAAATCATTGTTTCCAGCATATTGGCGACACATTAGTAAAGTACTTAGGCAGTTCTCGTTGACTGTGTTGAAAAATATTTGCAATATTCGGTACTATATTGCAACTGTTGACGCTATATTTTTTCAACCGAGTTGGGCGTTGATGACATCTAGTAGAGCTTTCAATCCCGGGATCACAAAAACCGGGATCCCGGGAATTCCGGACCTTTTTGTAGGTACCGTAATCCCGGTGCTGCATTTGTCTCAATTTTGGAATTCCGGGATTTTGATTAGTTTCACGACATTGTTTCAACCATGGGAATATCTTTTTTATTGTCAATTGCACAATATTCTTCACATCTCGGGTTATACAGATTTTTTGGTAGGTTATATTTTTTACCCTGTTTCATAGAAGGAAGGAAAGTATTATTGAAGCCTGAATAACATTCGTTATTTAGTCTTATCTCATCACTACACCAGGATTACAGGCAGACAAGCTTTTACTTCTCAATTTTGAGTTTTGTTTGCGTATAAAAATAAGGTACGAACGATTCATTCATAAATTCATATTCTTTATTCTGTGTGTACCTGCCTATGTGCTTACGTGGAACGTAATTGTCATTAAATTTCATTATAATTATTGCCACTAATTGGGAGTTGATAATCATATTACCGCTTATATTCAACCTGTAGTATTAAAAATAACCTTTGAGAGTATCTCACTTGATTTCAGAAAAACTACTACGCCCTAGGTTCTTTCCCTTTTTGGTTCTACATATTTACGCCAACAATCTTTTTAGAGCATGAACCTTATCAAGAGCGGAATGAGAAATCGTATAATTGATGAGAATCTGAAATCATGTCTAAAATTAAAAACAACTACATACAAACCTGACTTACCCAAACTTTCCAATGCAAAGCCATTACTCACATTATATGTTTGCCAGTCATTATCATGATTTATGTTTATGGATATCTTAATTACATTTTAATTTTTATCAATAAGTTATATCATTATTATAAATTCAAGTTTTATTAAAAATACCTATAGTTTAATTATAACTCAAAACTTTAATTAAAGTTAATTAAGTTAATAAACGGTGTTATAGTTTTAAGTTAAGAAATTAAGCTCTCAAAAGAAATCTCAATCGTTGTACTGTGGATATTTGGCTCTGTTCACTAATGAATTTGATTTTTTTTGATAGATAATATGATCTCATTTGCAGTCGAAGGGATTTGACATAATAAGGAAGGAGAGAAGTTGCTCGGAGTATTGAAACACCATAAGGAAAAATTGCAGTAGCAGATAAGACAATATTACGTTAATTACAATTGTATTTTGTGTTACTTAATTTAAAAACATGTTCTGCAGCTGGTATTTGTATTAATATTTAAACATTTAAATTCCGGGATTGAAAGCCCTAGCTTCTAGCTACTATTTCCAAGGATTAGTTTTCCTATTATCTACCATTCCCCAAGATTGAAATGAAGAAGAGACGACGATTAAGGTAGGGAGAAAGCACTGGGGTGAGTATCCAGCTATTCTTCAGGAGTATGGACATTGTGTGTGGGTAGACAGTGTCGTGTTTTCTGTCTAGGGAAACAATGTAGAGATTTGTCGCGGTTACGTATTGTGTACTGTGTAATCCCGCTTAATTAAAACATGTTCCTTTAGTAATATTGAGATGCGATGTTTGAAGAATTCCAACACCTGCGGCGAAACATCACACTGAAAGATTAGTTTTAAAGTACCTTTGACATTTTAGATGGTTTTTTAAGCATATATAATGCTTATTCAAGAGAGAGCTATTGTACATCACGTTAATCTGAAGAACAATTATAATGGCGGCCACCGTGGTTGAGTGATTGCGATCCTTTGCTATGAATCCGGAGGTCGCGGGTTCGAATCCCGGAGTGCGCAAGTAAATTTTATTTGATTAATTTGTGTTATTTCACAATTTATTAATTAAAAAATATGTAGTATATTTGCGGCTAGATACTGTCAATAGATACTGTCAATATCGCCCTGGAAAAGACCACCATTCCAGAATCGAAACGTCGTTTGGAATGCCTTTAGCCGTGTTCGATCACCTGATCTGAATAGCAAGGTACTCCCCTACCTTCATCTTACCCATCTCCCTCCCTTCCCTACTACCTTCAGCCAAATATCATACCCCTATTGGGGATGCCATAGTTTCACCGGCTCCAGAGAGTTGGCAGCAGCTCGGACTCTTTTAAGGT
Organism: Halesus radiatus; assembly: GCA_022606495.2. NCBI lineage: Eukaryota > Metazoa > Arthropoda > Insecta > Trichoptera > Limnephilidae > Halesus > Halesus radiatus. The sequence continues at coordinate 31,075 of JAHDVE020011103.1, forward strand.
ACTCACATGAAAAAAAAATCTTTATTCTGGAATGTGGGGTGATGTCTACGTGACCAAACCATTTAAGCGACCATTTCTTAATATTGTTCACTGTGCTTCCTTAGGAACTTTTCTTCTACTTCTGTTTTTGCATTCTTCCGGTATTTCCATATTTGTATCACGGCAAAACCTGTTTTTTTTTGTATAACAGACTGCGTCCATTTAGCACACACTTATTTATTAATTACTATATAATTTTGACAATTATATCAGATGTATAAGATATAAATGTAAGAATACATATATCACAGAATATTTTTATGCTGTTTGGATTTCAAGGTAGGTCTTCATTACCTTTGTTCGTTCCTTATTACACAATACCTGACACGATTGAGTAACTCAACTATTATTATTTTACAGTCCACTTTCAGAGCCCACAGTAACAAAGATACAAAAATGCATTATTTAATAGTATAATTTCGTGTGTGATGTGATGTGATGTGATGTGTTAATGTGATGTGATGCGCTTCGATCGTTAATCATCTCATCTCAGTACTAGTGTCTGTGAGTTCCCAAAAAACAATCACACAAGTGGAACGAGTGACAGATTGCCGCCAGTCGCTGGAGCCCATGCTGTTTGGATTTCAAGGTAGGTCTTCATTCCCTTTGTTCCTCCCTTATTACACAATACATGAGACGATTGAGTAACTCAACTATTATTATTTTACAGTCCACTTTCAGAGCCCACAGTAACAAAGATACAAAAATGCATTATTTAATAGTATAATTTCGTGTGTGATGTGATGTGATGTGATGTGTTAATGTGATGTGATGCGCTTCGATCGTTAATCATCTCATCTCAGTACTAGTGTCTGTGAGTTCCCAAAAAACAATCACACAAGTGGAACGAGTGACAGATTGCCGCCAGTCGCTGGAGCCCATGCTGTTTGGATTTCAAGGTAGGTCTTCATTACCTTTGTTCCTTCCTTATTACACAATACCTGACACGATTGAGTAACTCAACTATAATTATTTTTTACAGCCCACTTTTAGCGCCCACAGTAACAAAGATACAAAAATGCATTATTTAATCATTTAATTTCGTGTGTGGTGAGATGTGATGTGATCTACGTAACATTCTAATTCTAAAAACTAACCTAACATTCTAATTTTAAATTAAATAATTTATTTTAGGATGTAATGTGATGTATTTACGTAACATCGAATTCTAAAAATCTAGAACGCATTATTCTTGTTTTCAGTACATACGAGTATAATGAATTTATGCCGCCGTTCTTACAATAGTCGGTAGTGTGTAATTGTTCAACGTAGTTAGCCTTCTATTATTTTTATTTATTTTTTATTTTACATAAAATATATGGTAATATTACACAATTCCGCTTCAGTAGAAAAATACATAATTCAGAAAAAAGAAATATACTGTTAGGTTCATAAAAATAAATAAAAAATAATTGCACATGCGGATTTTCAAAATATTTCACTTTATTTTTTACTTTACGTAAATCAAAATACGTAAATATGTAAGGGAAATTGACGCCATCTTTAATGTTGTTAGTATGATAATAAGACGATTTTTAGGTTCTTAGGTTATTAGGTTGGGTTAAATAATAAGATGATTTTTAGGTTATTAGGTTGGGTTAAATAATAAGACGATTTTTAGGTTCTTAGGTTATTAGGTTGGGTTAAATAATAATATGATTTTTAGGTTATTAGGTTGGGTTAAATAATAAGATGATTTTTAGGTTCTTAGGTTATTAGGTTGGGTTAAATAATAAGACGATTTTTAGGTTCTTAGGTTATTAGGTTGGGTTAAATAATAAGATGATTTTTAGGTTCTTAGGTTATTAGGTTGGGTTAAATAATAAGACGATTTTTAGGTTCTTAGGTTATTAGGTTGGGTTAAATAATACGACGATTTTTAGGTTCTTAGGTTATTAGGTTGGGTTAAATAATAAGACGATTTTTAGGTTCTTAGGTTATTAGGTTGGGTTAAATAATAAGACGATTTTTAAGTTCTTAGGTTATTAGGTTGGGTTAAATAATACGACGATTTTTAGGTTCTTAGGTTATTAGGTTGGGTTAAATAATAAGATGATTTTGAGGTTCTTAGGTTATTAGGTTGGGTTAAATAATAAGACGATTTTTAGGTTCTTAGGTTATTAGGTTGGGTTAAATAATACGACGATTTTTAGGTTCTTAGGTTATTAGGTTGGGTTAAATAATAAGACGATTTTTAGGTTCTTAGGTTATTAGGTTGGGTTAAATAATAAGACGATTTTTAGTTCTTAGGTTATTAGGTTGGGTTAAATAATACGACGATTTTTAGGTTCTTAGGTTATTAGGTTGGGTTAAATAATAAGATGATTTTGCAGTTGGCGCTTCCGACAAATGTCATATCATATTAACAACATTAAAGATGGCGTCGATCCCCTTGCATATTTACGTATTTCGATTTGCGTAAAGTAAAAAATAAAGTGAAATATTTTGAAAATCCGCATGTGCAATTATTTTTTATTTATTTTTATGAACCTAACAGTATATTTCTTTTTTCTGAATTATGTATTTTTCTACTGAAGCGGAATTGTGTAATATTACCAAATATATTTATTTTATTTTTTTGTGTATATTTTGCTACTAAAAATTTGGTATTTTTTGATTTTTTCACGGATCTGCGTTAATCTCAACATTCGAGTTAATAGAAATGACATGAATTTAGAGACGTTTTTCCATGTCTCCTGAAACCTTCGGTTTTTACAACGCATTCGCCTCTATATATATATATACACCCTTCAGTCTACTTCCAACATACTGGTTTATCTGCCATTTCGATAATACCATATTATATTCAAACTAACTAACAAACCATTGAACCGTTTCTCTAGAGGGAGTAAAGATTTTACTATTAAGTTAACAAGAATCAAAACGTTTGAACAATTCTCTTCTCTTATGTTATTTTCTCAAATATTTCGCATGGAGTAAACATTGATTTTTCATTTCGTAAATGGGCACTACTAGTCGGGGTGATATGACATTGTTTATTAGATTTAATGTACCTGAAAGAAATGGTTTCAAAGTTGTTATGAAAACTACCATGATGTAAACAAGGTTGACACATATCCAATAGATCTATTTCATTGATTTGATACTCTCTGAACCAAAAACTCGCTGAACCGAAATTCCCAAGAAGTGTGATTTATGTGAAAACCTTCTCGCCAATTCACATTTCAGACCTTTCTACCCAAAGTATGGTAAATTTTCCCTTACTTCTCGCAAATCTGATCCAACATTTTCAAATATCGAAATTCTTTCTTGAGCGGAAAATTAAATTCATTTGCTTAGTTTCTATTCAAATCAGTATTAAACATGCATCTGGCATTATTCTTTTTTCTATCACCCCACACTTCTGAACAGAAAAACAACAATTGTATTTGGAAGAAACCTGATGTAGTCAATTGCGTAAGACCACTTACGCCAGAATTAATAGACGTGCCCTTAGTACAATTTCGACGGCTGGAGGCAAAAGTCACGTTACACCCATTTTGGTTCCAGCCTAGTTAACTGCCTTTCCCGTGATTTTTGACTGCGGTAAGATAATTAAAAAAACATTTATTAAAACGGTCAAACTAAATACTCTAACAAAATGGAATGTATCGCTGATTAATTTCTAAATGAAAACCTACAAAAACTTTTAAAGTTGAACAATAGCTTTGTAGAAATTTTTTTACACCGTATTGTGAAGTTGACAAAATGAAAATAATTGAATATCATTAAGGTATTAGTGTCGTACCAGATGGAATAGTTTATTATTTTCGCGGGTAAGTTAGAACATTTATTTACAACACGGCAGACGGAATGATTGTCGCGTGCAATGCAAAGCACGGTATTGTTTTGGTAGCACTGTGAATTGTCGAAGTTCTTAAAAATTTTGCTATTTGGTTGAAATTCTTGACTTTACTATGAAAATTGATTTATTTATATTATTCTTGACTGTTACAACAGCTTTTACGTAATGATTAACAGATAGAAGGAAAACTGTTTTGCTGATAACAGCATTTTTTTTTACTACCACACAAGAGTCCCAACCGTCAGGAGCCAGTATGTTGTAGACTGGAGGTATTGTGGAGAGGAAGGAAATGAGGAAGAGGAATGTGGGGAATTACCTGATTATTCGGATTTGGTCACCAAATACAACTAAAGCCATCTCTAGCAACTTTTCGATTCTGAATGGTGGTCTTTCACCAAAGCGATACTGACAGTATCTACCACTCTGGAACGTGTCGCAAATATACTACATATTATTTTACACAAATAAAATGTGAAATAATACAATTTAATCAAATAAAATTTACTTTCCCACTCCGGGATTTGAACCCGCGACCTCCGGATTCGTAGCCTAGGATCATAACCACTCAATCACGGAGAACGTCGACATAACCTTCTGAACTGCCATATCTATATTCCGGATATAACACTAACATTAGAGTTTTATATTCCTCACAATTGCAAAAGAGCGAGCAGGCTTTTATTGTTCGGGATCGAGAACTAACCTATAATTTTCAATGCCACTAGAGAAAACGATTCTGTTAAATAACCTGTCTCCTGATATGGATATTTATCAATTAAATGTTAAAAAATTTAAAAACCGTTTTACTATTTAACTTTATTTAATGTATGTTTATTATCGGTTATAACTACCGTAAATTCACTTTTTTTTAAAATAAAAATAATAAAAATAAAATTTAATGCTTTAACAATTTGCAGTGCGGGCCCCTTTGTGGTGTGAGCCCATAGCCTTGATAGTATGTGCGTAATTGTGGCCCTGCGTAGGTATATGATAACGTTTGATCATTTATACCAAAATGAAGGAGAGTCAAACTATCGGCAGGCACAGTGACACGCTCAGAACACACTTCCATTGGTTTATCTATTCAGTGAAAAACACCAAGTTTAAAATCTTGTCACACCCGATATATTTCCAAGTGACGAGGGTGAATTCTAAGGGCTGAAAGGGGTTGAATAGCTATTTCGGCTAGCATCAAAAGCACTATGTCTGCTTTATGATACGTTATGGTTTCTACTAAGAAGCGATCACGGCCCATAGACACGGTGTGTCGGTTAATAAAGCCGAATTAATTCATCGTTAGCCTTCGGAGTCCATTTGGCAAGATATTGGGTATGAAGTATGTTGTTTAACGGAACGAAGGAGAGTTTTAGAAGGAAAAAAAATAACAACATGAACCATATTAAATACTCGACGATTTCATGTAAATTGTTCAAAAACTTATTCTAAAAAAATCAATAGGATATATTTTCTTTAAACCACTATTTAATACATAAATTTTCACATCTTTCGGAAGCTAAGCTTCACTCATCATTAATACCTATATTTAAAATAATGTTATCTTAATTAGGAATTATTTTTTTAATGCCTTAGTTATTGATTTTTTTAAATTAATTTCAAATTAAAATTTATTGTAAATATTTAAAAAAATATATATTTGTTACATTTTAAATTATTTACGTATCTAATTTCATCATTTATATTAGGAAATGTATTTTTACTTTTTGATGAAAACTAGTTGAAATCTAGATTCGGCCATTGAGAATCCAATTTTTTTAAATATGACTGGCATCAATCTCTAACGTGAATTTAACCTTTCCAAAAATGTGTAAATATTATTTCGATGTAAGTCAAGTACGGAATTCCAGTCCATTTTTAAATCTTCAAATTTATTAATAATTATTATTTTTCCAAAAAAGTAGTATAATTTTATTCTTAAGTTGATTTTCACTATTCTAATAATTTTCTAAGTTTCAATTTTTCAAGTCCGCACAAAATGCTCTAAATCGATGGCCGGTCGGTTTTGAGGTTAGAGTGTCAAACGTCAAAACAAGAATGAGCTTTACCGTACATATTATATTCATGTTAAACCATAACTTTACATAAGTAATAAAAATATGTAGCTTTTTAAAACCTTTACTCAAAAAATAACACAAGTGTTTAAAAATACATCATCATAACATCCGAAATGATAATTGAAAAAACAATATCGACAAATAAATAATTTCCTACAATTCCAAAACCAGAATCCGCTCGGCCGAGACCTTGACGTTAAATGTTCTCTATATAATGGTACCAATATAACAGAGTGTTTTGATCAGATCTTTTTTTTATTTATTGTTTCAAGAGAACGGGTCACTTCTACGACTCTTGTGTTCGACAGCTCGGATGTGTAATGATTTGCCGGCCTCTGTGTTTCCTCCCTCTTACAACATGGGTCGCTTCAAGACTCGGGTTCACTCCTTCCCATTCTCTAAAAGACCCTCCACACAGCATCCTCAAAGATAACATGAGCTGTGAGGGAAATTATATATCTCGGGGCCTCCTGTGTGGAGAAACTGTAAAAAAAATCCCTTAATAACGATTTATAAATTCTACGTATTACATAATAAAACTTTTGTATTCTGAATCGGCGTTTGCTGAATTTTTTTTAATCCGTTATTTATTTGCACTAAAGATAATTTAAAAAAAAATCTCGATACTAACACCTACAAAAGGAAGTGATTACTAATTTGATAATTAAGACGCATTATAAATAAAGAACCGTTACTAAAAATTAAAAATTCAATGTATATTCTGTACTAGCTAAAAGTCCAGAAGTAACATTTGCAAAATTAAGGTTTGTAATTTTACTTTGCTTTTAAATCCATCGGCACACCCGCCTTTACGATCGGGCGACTGCTATCGGTTTCTATAGCGTCCGCATATCGCCCGCCATATTGAAGCGACTGAAACTCCTCCTATGTACTTACAGGTAGATTTTAAATAAAAAATAATTTTTAGCATGAACGAAGTATGTATGAAAAATTAGCTTAATTAGAATGTAAGGAAGTCATGGTCTTTGAAAGAGAGAGTACCAAAACATTGTGCAATATAGTTGTGAATGATGAATACTTGGAGAGATCGATGAGTTTTGCGTATTTGGGAAGTACGTTTATGAGAGATGGAAAGACTGATAGGGATATTGAAAGAAAGATAAATGCTGGAAACTCCATTAACGGAGGACTGAACCCAGTTGGCGCTAACAAAAAACTATCCAAAGAAGAGAAGCTAGCAGTCCAAAATGGAGTGCTGATACTAACCCTGATGTATGGCAGTGAGGCATGGAACTAGCAGAGGAAGGATGAAAGTACACTGAGTACCGTAGAAATGAGACCTCTGAGGCGAATATTTGGTAAAACCATGTATGATCGTGTGAAAAATGTTGAGATTCGTAAAGAATGCAAAGCTGATGAAACCGTAATGAGTAAGATAAAGAAGGGGACTCATGATTTGGCATGTAGAGATGTGAATGAAAGTAGAAGCCAAGGAAGTCCAATGAAGGCACGGCACGATCAAGTGAATCAAATACTTGAGTCAGGCCATGTCAAAAGTCAGAATAACATTGATTGGCGGTTCGTCCTCTCTTAAGTCTACCCCTGTGGGGAAACGGCGTGATGGTGAGTTAGTTAGTTATAATTTCTTACGGCATTCTTCATATTTCGTTTGGGGTCCAATACTATACCCTGAGAATACTTCTCAAGCATGCGCAGATATCACTAATAAAACAATCGAAGCAAATTGAAATAATAAAGCAAATGGGAATTATTTCAGACCTAATTGTATTATATATTGTCATCAACCTGACAGCCCTGCCATCGTCGCCAATATTAAACTCCATGTAACCTGCAAGAAACACAAGACAAAATGTTGCATTTTTCTGCAAACGTAAACAACCAACCATCAGTCACACTCACTAACCAACAGGTTGCATAATCTGGGCAACAAGTTTGGAGGTATAGTTGATATATTTGGGGATTCCATTTATAAAATAAAATGTCAGAGATCGATCACAGGTGAATTTGAGCTTTTTTAAGACAAGTTTGATTTTTTTGGTGGCTTGGCAAGATTGGTTCCACGGCAAAATGGGACACTGTCAACACAGAAAATAGATGAGGTCCAAAAGGAAGTGCTGAATGGTGGTAGACTGAGGCTATTTGGTGTCAATAGACGCTCGAGGTATTCAGTCCTCCCGACATTCAGTGCAACCTAAAAAAACTGCCAAACAAATACCTTTTTGAAACAAAAACTTGCCTTATCGATGGATCAAAATCACGATAAAATTACTTTTTTTAACTGGAGAATTAAAAAATCAAAACAACCGTGAAAATTTACATTTTAAGAGACATAGTGCAGCCCATGTTTCATTAGCTGTAATTATCAGTTGCAATCTGGACGTAGTTTTCGTGTTTTTTATTTCCGAAGAATTTTTCTCCGACAGACTTAAAAGCTGAACATGCATTTAGTTCTATGGGTTTTAACAGCGTGAAAAACTGTTGATCTCTCAAAATGTCTTTTATTTGCGATCCTACAAAGATTCCTTCGTTTATTTTAGCATCACTTATCCTCGGAAACTTTCCTTTAAGTACTGTAAACCGAAGTTTCTCTAAAAACTCCAATTTCGCGGTATTGGAACCGGCAAAGCTTCATAATGAGCCACATGCTGGATAGCCGACTCGATGGATGTTAGGATAATTAATGTTTGACACTCCAGATTTGGTTCTCTTCAAATCATCGGAATCACAAAAGGTGATTTATTTTCGCGTTCTTTTAACGGTCGTCTAAGAGTGCTTGTACATCGAACACATCTTATGTGAGGTGCCCATGGTTTATCCTGATCACCTACTTTGCACTTAATTTAGAGTTATTAAGCTTTTTTTATCAATTGAAGTCACTTTTTTCCTTTGCAATGATGGGGTAAATTCGCATAACACTATTTCTACATGTTCGAGGCATTTTCTATTATTTATTTTTTTAAAGAAATACGTTGAAACATAATTTGCGCTCTAAAAGACGCAAATAAAAATGTGAGATTTGACACATTAATGAAATGCAATAGTGAAAATAATATAAAACACTGTTGCACTATTATATTCGTATTATTTTCAATATAAACTTTATAATATATTACAACACAAAAATTCGAATCCCTCCAAAACCTAACGAGCTTCAAAAAATAAACATTTTTACATAAAAATCAAATATACTAAAGGGACAAAAAAATGTGTTGACCAGTGTTATTAATGTTCTTTCTTTTTCAACCTTCAATACCTTTCTGAACATTATTGTCAAAAAACTTTATATCCATTTTTTTCATTTCCACTTGACAGTAAACAGTGAATAAGTAATAAATACAATATTTTTTATCAGAGGTTATTAGGACCTAAGTGGATTATAAAGATAAGTAACATAAAATCGATCACGAAAATGATCCTAAAGACAAAAAAATGTTCGTAAATCTTACTCTCACCGCTGATTTCTTCATATCTAAGCTGATCTCAAAATCGGTTATCCTGGTCCTGCCAGCAGCCGCCCCTACTAATGTGATCATCAAATAGTACCAACCTGCGGAAGAAAAATAAAAATAGTTATACAAGTCATGATATAATTGCAATAATACGCGTCTCTTTAAAGCAATGCTCGTGTAGAGAAGCGGAGGGTACATACCGAAATTACATGTTTACATGAAAATGTTACATGAAAATTTTACGTGAAAATGTTGCATGCAAATTTACATGAAAATGTTACATGATAATGTTAGATGAAAATGGTAAATGAAGATTTACATTAAAATGTCACATGTAAGTGTTACATGAAAATGTTACATTTAAATGTGACATGAAATTTTTACATGAAAATGTTACATGTAAATGTTACATGAAAAAGTTACATGAAAATTTTACATGAAAATTTTACATGTAAATGTTACATGCAAATGTTACATGTAAATGTTACATAAAAAAAGTTACACGAAAATTTTATATGAAAATGGTACACGAGAATTTACATGAAAATGTTCCATGAAAATTTAACGTGTAAATGTTACATGTGAATGTTACATGTGATGTTAAATGTAAATGTTACGTGTAAATGTTACATAAATAATTTACATTTTTTTTATTTTTTTTTATTGTATAATATTAATTATATACAGTGGGAACTTATACCCGCTAAGCCACTGCAAGTAGCTTGTCAGCAGGAGTTTATTTCAACAATATAATATAATACAACAATAAATTACAATCATCATACAAATGTAGGGCAAAAATTATTATATTTAGGCGCATGCATCTTGTCCTGTACATAAGTTGAGAAAAAAAAAAATTAAAGAGAAAAAATAATGGTAAAAGCATTACAGATTTGTTATTGAGATACTAGAGTCCAATCTTATAACACCGATTTAAATAATATTATAAAAATGTCAATATCATAAAAAATATCAAAATTATAAAAGTACCAATATTATAAAAGTATCAATATTATAAAAATATCAATATTATAAAAACATCAATACTTTTAAAAATATCAACATTATAAAAACATTCATATTACAAAAATATAACTATTACGTAAATATCAGAAATATCAAAGCATCTGTAAGTATTAAATAGATTAAGAAATAAAAATTTAAAAGATATATACATAAAACAGCAGTACAGGTTGGTTACAATGAGGATAGACTTAAATATAATAGTAACACCGTAACAGTAAGTACACCAGATATCTAGGAGCTATACAACCATGGAGACCGTCATATTTGTTACCATCAATACACAAGGTTACTTTCCAAAAGCCAACACTTTAACATCAGTGAGAATTTCATCATAGGACAATTGTTTTTAAATGCGTACGGCAATTTGTTAAATATAAATGGTACAATGTATTCAAGGGTTCGTTGACCATATTTATTTTGAAATATTGGCACTATCATTCCTATATTTTGCGTGAAACGTGTATTGTGTACATGATCCACCACTGCCTTATACGGACTTTCAGATATATGTTGCAGTAGAATTTTATGCCACAAAATACCACGAACAGGTAATACATTAATTGATTTGTACATAATATCAATGTCTCAATAAAAATATCAATAAAAATGTTATATGAAAATGTTTACATTATAAAGTTACAGAGTTAGTTACACAATGAATAAAAGAAAGTAGGTACATAATGAAATGTTTTAAATTATGAACATTTTTTAAGGTGGAAAGGCAGGTACCGACATAATGTAAAGCAGATTTATTAGTAAATGTATGGGGTTTAGAAAGTGACATATAAGTATATAGTTTGATCACGTAGAGTGAACATAATGAAAAGGGGGTATTAGTGGAATACATACAATAATCCAATAAGTACAAAAATACATATATGAAACCATTTGAAAACGTCATATTGTGTTGAACATAATTATTTGTGGCGTAGAAAATTATAAATGTACCCAGTGTAAGTAACCCTATATCAATAAAATATAACTAAATTTAAATTTTCCCTAACTGAAATGTTATATTCACTCTGTGATACGATGCGCAAGTATATATAAGAAGTCGGGGACGTCCCAGGAAAGCAAAGCAAGATCAAATAAATCTTGAGTAGGGTTACGTCAAAAGTCAGAAAAACATAAAAGTTCGTATGAAGATGTATGGGTAAAGCAAATGGTGTATATTAGTAGAGAGTTGGTGGATTTCTTTTTCTCTGCCTACCCCTACAGCGAAATGGTATAGTAGTTAGTAAGATAAATTACATAAACTACTGTTGTATGCTTTACGAGCTTTTACAAAATATCACCCTTTTACAAATTACATTTAAATTATTATTAGATGAGTTATAGCTCCGACCTTTTTCCGAATTGCCATATAAAACACAGTTTATTCGACGTTTGGTAATAAAACAGTAAAATTCAATTAAATGGAACATACTTGAACATTGAAAAGAAATTGTTAAGTGGTAATTTTAGTTGCGTAGTAATATTTTCATATTGCGATAATAGGAACCGCAAGATCGTTTTATATATATACTTATTAATGTTTACCTTTTAACATAAATACCAGTATATACTGTAGATATTTAAAAAAAGTTTTCATGGATAAATTAAGTATTTAAGTTAGATTTTTAAACCCAAAGAAAAGGCCACAAGCGTCAAGCGACTTCCGGTCACACAGAATGAATTTACGCAGAAAGAATTTAGATTCAAACAACCGCATGACGTCATTCTAGTGGTAACAAAGAAACATTGCGTTTTGATGAGATGGTTTCTTATTCTTTTTTTTATGAGTACCGCACAAGAGTCCCAACTGCTCCCAAGCGTCTGGAGCCAGTAAGACTAGGGCATTCCCAATTGGAGAATATTGTGAGGCTGAAGGTATTGGGGAGGGGAAGGAGAAGGGGAAGAGGAAGGTAGGGAATACCAGGCTATTCAGATCTGGTCACCAAACACGGCTAAAAGCTATTTCAAGCAACGTTTCAATTCTGAATGGTGGTCTTTCACCAGGGCGATACTGAGAGTATCTTCCACTCTGGAACGTGCGCAAATATGCCATAAATTATTTTGAAATGAATTAATTGTGAAACAACACAGATTAATTAAATAACATTTACTTGCGCACGCCGGGATTTGAACCCGCGACCTTCGGATTCGTAGTCGAGAGCCTTACCCCTCGACCATGGAGGCCGTCACTTCTAAATAACGATTTATAAATTCTGCATATGATTACATGTAATAAATCTTATATCTTTAGAATCGGCGTTTGTTAATCCATATGAATATACAGTTTTTTAAGACATAATATTTTTAACGGGAGTTCCTTATTAAAAAAAGAACACATATTGTTATTGACGATCACCGTAGCACAGTGGCCAGCTCTTTGACTCTGTATGCCAGAGGCTACAAGTTAAAAACTCTAAATACAAAAAATAGATACTGTCAATACAGTCCTTGTGAAAGACCACCATTCAGAATTTGAACGATGACTCGGTTGTGTTCGAAATTAATTTTAATTTAACTAAAATATTTGGATTTACGCAAAGAATATTTTTTTTAGTCTACGTTCAATTGTCAATAAGTAAAAACGCCTTCTTCAGAATTAATATTTAAAAATATTAACAATTAGAAGTAAATACACCGCCACAATTGTAAGAAAGAATTTATCGAAAAATCTTTGCTGCCTTATCTACACAAGTGTTATTGCTTATATTAGTCTCTGTATAGTTATTATCAGAGGTGATTACTCAAACAGAATTGATAATAGTGCGATTTTTTTAATTGGTAAATGAAAAATATTTCTATTATAATCACTATTGATATATTCTCACCTGATTAAAACACTGATAACAATCGTGGTACTTATAAACGTTAACTTATCTTTTTAAACTCCGCTCTTGAAAACAAACTGTGAAACAGACCAACAAATTCAAAGTTCCTTTCTATTAAATTAATGATTTTAATGTAATAGCGTTAACGTTTTTATTTTAATACGATATTGCTGAAGTGGAAGATGTTAATATATATATATTTATTTTTTATTATGGCAACAAAACAGTACATTGGTTACAGAGAGAAATAATCTCCAGAAGTGAAATATTGCATTGTGGGTACATGATATATTTCCGTGTATTGTCTTATTGATATATTTAGTAATTAACCGTTGACGTGTGTAGTGTATAAGTGCGTGTGTATGTGTGAGTATGTCTATATGCGCATTGAGCAGTATATATCATTGACACGATGCTCCTTTTAAATGTGGCCAGTGAATCCGAAAACATGTCGATGTTAGAGTTTAGCAAATATTATTGAAGGAATGAAGAGCACGGTTAATTGGCAATGATGCTTCTGCATTTTTTTTAACTATGCGTACGGAATATGTTAAAATTAATTAGGAACAGAAGTTTAGTACAGTCGATATTGTTTAAAATTCTGTGTACAAATGTTTAATCAGCTACTTACTATTCACCTTTAATTCAAATATTGAAATGCGCATTAAAAGTTATTATTGAATTTGTATGTGAGATATTTTATAAATTTGCTTGAAGTGCGTTCTATACTGTCGATGTACAATTTATACTGCGGGTTCCAAATAGGTGAGGCATATTCCTGTTAGTGACGTGCATTGACTTATTACCAAATGTAGGTTGTGTGTAGTTTTTCAAGTACGGGTATGAATAATTGTGCAGTGAGTGAATGAAGTTTATATAAATATTGAACATGAGCGGACCAAGGTGCGATCCTTGAGTTCCACCCGATATTTCCTCGATAGAGTTTGAAAAGACACCATTGATTTACCTAAGAATGGAAGCGAGGAGTAAAATTTATTCTATCCAATATCAATATAATTTTTCACTGAAGTACCGACCGATTGTGCATGCTTTCTTCGAGATGTGATTTCCTTGAGTTCTTGCCTCAAAAATGCGTCTTTCTTTAAAGTAGCATGCTGCGCCTTTCACTGGTGAAGTAAATAAGCAAAAAAATAAAAATATTACGTCTCATTTTAGGGTGGGGGAACTATTGAATGAAATTTACCGATCGCTTCGCAGACACAATCAAAAGTGAATTATGCATATTTTTGATCAATTTAGCAATACATGTATTTATAATGAATGATCGCAATATTTATTATCCTAAACGACAACGATTGATCAAGACATTAAAGAGAGAAAACTCCAAATATAAAAAGGAAAGTAAAATGTCCTTCTTGCATCCATTACTGAGCTAAAGAAGAACGCTTCCATTCTAAGATAAGATTACCTGATTATGTTTATGAATTTTAGACTTAATCCATCCTAAGCAGATTAAGTACGAGAAGCTTTTTCAAAAGAATTGAGTGAATGACGCGATCAAAGGCCTTGGAGAAGTCTGCATAATATATAGTATCAACTTGTATCCAAATAAACAAGTATAATAAATAAAGTGTTTTTTCTTCATCGATACATATGATTTGAACCGTGCTGAAAAGTAACCCATGTAGTCCCAGCGAACGTAAGTCTTATAAATTATAAATTTGGTTATGAAGGCAGTTAAAAAGTTAATATTTAACTTACTTACTTGACCCGTGAAGTTACGGGCCATGATGCCTATAATATTTAATACTATAACTTTAACTTATAACCCCAACATCGGCTTAAGTTACTGTAACGACCCAAGCTAAAGGACTCGGTAGTAATATTTTTATAGCCGTTTCATTGGTCGTAAGAATTATCGACCCTTTTTAAATCCGGAACGCGGAATTCCTGAAACTTGTCGGATATGAATTAGGCAGAGACATGACATTGGCCTTCTTCAAAATAAATTATTTTCGTGAAAGGGAAAAGATATTTAATTTTGAAGAACATAATCTTAAAATTGCGTACATTTGGTAAAAGGTTAATTTTTAACATTGGTTGCAATTTTACGGCTTATCCTAGATAAAATTATGGGTATCTTTTAACGCTGATTAATAGATATGTACACTTTTAAATAAAACCTTTATATGTAACTCACTATTACTCTACACTTAACTAAAAAAAAAAAACTCATCTTTTTAATTTACTTTATTAAAACATATATCTAGAATATACGAACTAGAATACGAACATGCATCTAGAATTATTATTTTTTCTCTACACATTCATTATTTCATTAATTCATTATTACTCTACACTAATTTTAAAAATGTATATAATAATTTAGTATCTTATACTTTAAACTTTTATTCTTCATACTTTACACTTTTACATCTCATATGTAATTCATTATTTCTCTACACTAATTTAAAAAATGTATATCATGCTTTAGTATTTTATACTTTAAACTTTTATTCTTTTTAGTTTCAAATTTTACATCTCATATGTAATTAATTCTTTCCTTACAGTAAATTTATAAAATGCATATCATACTTTAAACTTTTATACTTCTATCCCTTATACTTAAACTTTTACATCTCATACGTAATTCATTAATACTCTACACTAAATTTAAAAAAAAATGCATATCATCCTTTAAACTTTTATATCTCATATGTAATTCATTATTACTCTACAATACAGTACAATAAATTTTTAAAAAATGCAACATACTTTAAAAACCAAAAAAAAAAACAAAATAAAAAAAAAACACTTTTTCTTTTTTTTTTAAATTTACTTTATGGATTCTTTTATACTCGTATTTTCTCATGTATATGTATATTAATATGAACTAAACTTATCAATTTGACTGTCTTGAAACGGGATTTATTCCTAGTTGGACAGTCAAAGCCTTCTTAAATATTTCTGTAAAATAATGTGTGTTTGAAATAAATATTATTATTATCTGGGGCTTATAACAATATCCTAGAAATTGTATAATACCTTTCATCTTTTCAATCTAATTGGTACTGCGGCGCTTTGGCCTTATTACTTTTACCATCTTATGGATTGATTTACTTCACTGAATTTATGTTACATTATTTGTGCTCTTTGGGAAAAGATCTTAACTGGATTAAAAACCTTAACCGAGGAAAGGAAAAATGACAAACTTATGGTTATAAATAATTTTCTCCATCCTCTCCGGGCAGCAGCCCTGAATTTCTGCTCATAAAGTTATACGTAACTCAATCTTATCAATGTTACTCAAAAATACTATCTTTTTTTTAGTATTCAATATTCCTCACTGCGCCAACCAGTACTTATCAAACACATATAGATAACTGTTTACTCTATAATATTTGTTTTTCCAAACTCTTCATAAATAGTGCTAGTTTCACAAGCTATTATTGCTGAAAACACTGGAGTCCATCGACATGCCACTTCTAAAAGCACCTGTAGTCTGGTAATCGTAATATAGAGCAAAACTTTACACTCTTCTACTCGACAATTTTGCGAATGTAACTTCCGGACTTTCGGCTTTAAGGTGCAGAAATAATGTGCTGTGTATTTGCGGTATGTTACGGAGTTAGTTGTATATAGATACTCTCGGATTCGTCCTGGTGGAAGACTACCATTCAGAAGCGAAACGTTGGTTGAAATTACTTTAGCCATATTATGTGACAAGACTTAAATAATGAATTCCCATCTCCCTTCAACCTCACAACAAAACCCAAATGGGATGCCATCAATGTCAATTCGTGGTCTAACTCATTCGGAGTTCAACATTAAAGCGATTTAAAAAAAAAATGATGTCGCTTTTCTATGAGTAGATTTACTTCTTTATCGAATACTAGCTTAAGTACCCGGCATTGCCCATGGTCATGTACAATTTGGAATAAAATGTTGATGATGTATTAACCCTACTCCACCCCTATACAGTAATTTTCCTCTTATTTTGAACGTCAAATTGACAAAATTTTATTAAGAAACGCCTTACATTCTGCTTTTATTCTGGAAAAGATGGATGAGGGTGATACTTCGAAATTTTCTCTACACAGTGACCTTTTTCTTGTTTTGTAGGTCAAGTGTGCAAAATTTAATCAAGCTCGAAATAAAGCTGTAGATTTGTATAGAAAACAAACACACAGAGCCCGCCTGGCACATTCTTCTTTATATAATAGATATAAGTTAAAATAAGAAGATGCATTATGCATTATGGGATCACAAACAGAAAATTTCGGTTTCGGTGCCCTTTCCGACACCGCTCGAAACCATATTTACGTTTTATGAAATATCCCATAGGTTTTTTAGCTCTATATGTGCGTTCCGGGATTCGGATCCCGCTGTGGTGGTTTTTTCTATATAGGAATTTATACTGGCAAATACAATAAAGTGTGTACGCGCTATTCAAATTGTAGTAATATTAATCTAAGGGGGTCTTATTCGCTGTAGTTTTTCTTTGGGAGTTCAGTAAACAATTAATGCACAACCGCTCATTAGAGAAATCCGCCACTAGATTTCATAGTCCTACTGACTCTGGAGTCGGGTATTCAGATGATTAATTATTTTTATAATAATTTTCAGTAAAACTGTGTCGAGTGTTCAATAAAACTTCTCGAACCGTGAGATCTGGTCTCACTAAACTTTTTCTATCTGGAATCAAAGTTGAGGGAAATATTTTATTTTCATCGAGTCATTAATTAACATCATGTGTTATGTAGCTATGACATATTCAGATATATTACTAAGGCATAACCCCCAACTCAATATCCTTTTATTTAATTTTATTTTTTTTAATTCAATGATTGAATAGAATCATAAAAACGAAATGGCGTCTTGTCTTATGTGAGAGTTTAATAAACATCAATGTCGGAAATCTACAGCTCGTGATGAATGGCTTTCT
This sequence comes from Halesus radiatus, assembly GCA_022606495.2. Lineage (NCBI taxonomy): Eukaryota > Metazoa > Arthropoda > Insecta > Trichoptera > Limnephilidae > Halesus > Halesus radiatus. The sequence goes on from JAHDVE020011103.1 coordinate 49,173, forward strand.
GGATTAAATAGTCAATAGTATATCAGCATTACAGTTTTTTCTGCTTTGTAAATACAGATTTTCTCTGACAATAGTTACAACACGGCATTTTTAAAAGTAATGAAAAATATGTGTTTCGAAATGTGCCAGTGCATTTCAATGTGAATATTTTCATTGTGCTGATTGTAACTGGGTCACCGTGAGATTCGTTGTTCTACATTTTTCATAGAAAATGGTTGGTTATAACACCCAGGCATGTTGAGCAGGTTTATAAAAGAAGTTAAGAATATTTTAATGAAGACGATTCAAATAAGCACAATGGTGGCTTTTTTCACGTTTATCTTAACCTAACAGAACTACGTTCGCTCTGTAAATATATATTATAGTAGTTGAAGTACCCGGCGTTTCCCGGAGTTATGAATGGTTTGGAGGAAAGTATAAGGTTGTGATGCGTAACCCTACCCCCAACCCACCCCAAGCCCACCAGCACCATCATTATCACCCCTAATCCTACCCCTCACCCTACCCCTAACCCTAGCCTTACCCTACTCCTACCCCTAACACTATCCTTACCCCTATCCCTAGCCCTACCCCTGCTACTTCCCTTATCCTTACCCCTACCCCTATTTAAACTGTGGAAACTGATTTATCGGTAAATAGCTGAGTTGGAATCGCGTTTGGTTTCCACCAAGGCATCGTGAGTTCAATTTTTCGGCTGACTAAGTCCGCCTTCACACCACAAGCAATATTTTACGCTTACTGTGATTTTTTAATATCGTCAGGTTATTTGTAAACAGGGAATGTTCTTTCTCTAAAAAAAATAAAGTAACTTCCATATTTTTTTTACAAAAATGGCTGAAAAACTTTACTCTTAGTTCCGTCCTGGTGAAAGATCACCAATCAAAGCCAAAACGTAGCTTGGAATGACTTAAGCAATTTCAAGTGACCAGATATGAATAGCCATATACTTCATAACTCTTCTCTTCTACATCTCCTATCACCCTCGCAAATCACCCCAATTTGGGATGCTTTAGTACCACCGGCTCCAGGTAGTTCATTTATTTTTAAAAACCCACACATGTTGTTAAACATTTATAAATCGTCCAAAATCTAATACAAAATGGTGAGTCCAATCTTCATAAACGCCAATGAAATATTCAATATCATAACTCCATAATAATAAAGGTCTGGAATGGTCTGTCCCAGGAATTTATATTAAACGACCGCCCCGTTTTATTGCCAGGAAATAAAATTTAAAAAAACTCACCCTAGTCGCAACACTGCTAAAAATATCGTTTATGGGTCTATCTTTTCTGCCTCCCTCTAGTATTCTGTCCCCCTCGGAGTGGTAGACACTCTCACTATTGCCCTGGTGAAAAACCACCTTTCAGAATCGAAACGTTGCTTGAAATGCCTGCTTGAAATGCCTGCTTGAAAACCTGCCAAACAATACAAAACTGGCTGTTGTCGCAAAATTTAACACTCAACACAAGTTCAGAAATGTCCAGTACAATCTATACCAATAAACATGAATAGAAACTTTATTAACAATGATATCGAACCTTCCCATACTTGTTCACTGCTGGGAATACAATTAGATTCTCACATAAACTATAAAGAACATGAATCAAAAATAATTGCGAAAATCAGTAGCTGAGCAGTATACGTCTATTCAATGATTAAGTACGGAATAGTGTTTTTGGGAAATGCTAAAGATGTTTTTATAATCCAAAAGAGATGCTAAAGAAAAATCAATAATTCCGGTAATCTGAATTCTTTTAGATCCCTCTTAAAAAAACTGAAACTTCTGACGGATCAGTGATATTTATAGATATGATGGATGTATGCCTCAACAAATAAACAAACGACAAGATTTACAGAAACTTACTAATACCACAAGCCAACAAAATAATATTTCAAAGAGGACCTTACTACATGGCAATTAAAATATGTAACAACCTTCCACGTAACACCAAACAAACACACGACCTACTTCTATTTTAATCATCTCTAAAAAAATGTCTTCTGAACAAATGTCACTACACTTTAAAATAATATTTTGAACACATCGATTGAACGCCCTCTCTCTTTTTTATATTTAAATATCTTCTTTAATTTATTTTTTATTTATATAAATATATATGTAATTTGTTACTTAATGTAAAAAATACGATCTTCAAATTTTGTTACTAGAATACTTTTTTATTAAATTTTGAATGTAACAAAACAAATTTAAAATAACGGAATTTAATATGTTTGAAACTAAAGTCAAAACGTGGCTGAGATAACTGAGTTATAATCAACTTACAAACATTATGAAGACAATGTAGACTTAGTACTAGTAACTAGATACTCAGTAGAAAAAAAAACAAACAAAAAACTACAAGCCTCATCAGAACAGGAAACCCTAGTGAGGACTAAACGCTTTGACATTATTCTTGTACTATATTAATTATAATTATATATTCCTCATAAAACATGCTTCACACTGATAATTTGCTGTAAATATTACTTTAATCATAATCATGTACAAACGTAGCTTAAATAGAAACATATAAAAAAAATGGCTTAGGCCGTATTTGATTACCAGATCCAGGATATCCAGGAAATTAAAAACCTTCACTTTACTCTTCCCTATCTCCATCCCTAACACACGTCCTTTGGCCTCATAACATATCCTGATTAGGGATGCCATAGTCTCACTGACTCCATACAGTTGGGAGCAGTTGGGACTTATGTGCGATATTCACAACAACAAAAATAATATTTAAAAAAAACCGAAGTTACCATTTTTTTTAACAAGTATTTTAATTCATGAAAATGTTTGTTCAAATTCTACAGAAGTGAGATAAAACTGACCATACTTCTTTCACACGGATAGTCCCACAATACATCTCTTCAGTGGCCATAAAGAAGCTAATGTAACATTTTGTTCAGCAGACCTAGTGGTAAAGTGGTTGGAAACAGGCAAACAAAGTGAATACTTAAAAAAATACTTTGCCGATCGATGACGCAGATTGATCATTCGAAAAGTTGGCAAGGACAGCCGTTAGACATTCAAAGATACATGGATTGTTAATTTACTATTCATAACTTTATCATTTTGACACAAGGCCTCTCACTCTCCTCCAATTTAAAGCTTTTATTAAATTTAACTAAAAATCACTGGTACCGTGATGAATTATATTCGTTATTTACTTATGCTCCGAAAGCGAGAACTTCTGTTTACCAGAATACGCCGATCAGCAGAGCGATTCAACTGCTCAGCGATGCTGCATTGACCGTTGACATTTTCGATATTACTTTCAGACAATTTTGGGACTATCTTTTGACCCATGTCACAAAATAGTTACAAAACTGCCCCCGTGACTTTTTATACTTTACCTATAAACCTTTCACTTCTTACATGTGTGATACAGATTATCATCTTCACTATTACGAAAGAATCCATAGAAATAGTTAAAATCATTCATATGCAAATGTTTGCTTAGGTCTACTATTTATTATTCCTAATACTTCTCTAATATGTATATTTTCTACCATTTTTCTTTTATTTTAAAGTATCTCAATCTCTGTAATAGGTTAGTGTGAACCTGTTTTATAAACTATGAATAAATAAAATCAAAATGATCTGATAAAATGTGATGTAATTCCGATATAAAAATAGCCAAACATCCAAAACTCTAAAAATACGTTAATTCCAGTAAGTAGTTGATATTTTTTTCCATTATCCATTGCTGGATAATACAACCTCTAAAATCCGAGTTGATACTCCTGCAAAGCCTACCTAAGCGCTTTGCTGTGAAAAGTAATGCCGTCATGAAAGGTAAGGATTGGTAGATTTTTCGGGTTCACGCGCTTTCGGGTTCCCTTGGGGACAATTTTGAATAAATTCTGAATAATTTTACATACTATACTTCCTACATACAAACTTTGTAACGAGGCTTCTTCGTTGTATACCGTACCTATCCCTGCTACTATTTGTAAGGATCAATATAAAATATTCACTTAAAAAGATGTTTGATATTTGATATCCAGTAACACAATATTATTTTGGGGAATCTTAAACTTTGAATAAAATATTTGGAAAGTATAATATTCTAGTTTCGACTTTTTCACATATGTGGCACTGTCAGCAAGATAGTAGAGTAGCGAATCTGAGTACCTTTCAAGGTCAAACTGACAGATTAATATCATTGAAGATTTCCGGCTCTTCAAATGCATTATACCGAGAATAATCCGTATATCCTGTTATATATTAGTAAATAACCCAGTGTTTGTTGTAATCAGAACTTTATTTATCAAGATATAAATACACAACAAGAAGGAATATCACTTTCGCCTATTCGCTCGATACCACATGTCTCTACTCAATCATTTATAATGAAAAAATTGTCGTTCAACCTTCGATGTTGGCAAAAAAACTAAATAAATACATCTAATTGAATATAAGGCCAAATGTGCTGGAAACTAATGCGGATTCGCAATAAAGCTTACATATCTGTTTTACATAAGACCTATCGACTCTTAAGCTCTAGATAAGCCAATGAAATTGATTTTCTGTCCAAGAAAGTAATTCATACATATTTTATTTGAGATTTGTTTATAAATATTATCTTCAAAGATTACATAAAATATTATAATGAGTTTCATAAGCTTCAATAAATTATTCCAATGAAATGAAAAGTTAGAGATTATAATTATTAGATTTCGAAATTATAATAATATCTTAATCCCTGGTAACCTGTTTTCTTTCACAGATGATGTATGGTGGGGTTAACATCGGGTCCAATTAATCATACGTTTATCTGTGATCAGTAGGGTTGAATAGGAATGGTTATAGCGTAAGTTGTTTTGGGGTAATAAATGATAAATTGAACACCTAGCGTCCAGATTTCCCTGTTCACATCGTAAAACACATTAAACCTAACTTGCAAAAAATTTCAATACCGCTCAATCAGAAACACATCGATTGGTTACCGGAAACTCTAGCGAAACGCCATAATGACAGTACTAACAATAATAATAATTGGATGATTTGCATAGCTCCGTTTTTTGTGAAAAATCACCTCAAAGGCGCTATACAAATATTACCTCTTATTCTTTATCTAATTATGTACAAACAGATACATAAAAATATACTTACCTGGCAGGTCGCTTCAGATGAACCCAGTTTTATTAGAAAATTTAAGCTTAGAGATGATATGATTTTTACAGTTCCTATTTTATCCTCCTTTTCTATTGATGTTAAATTTATTAAAAAGATTGGTGGCACAAGAAGAGTTCGTATTTATTTGAAATATTTATATTTTTTAAAAACGGATAATATTTATAAAATGACCTTAAAAAGCGTAAGAAGTTTTAAATAGACATTAACATTTATATTATTTTTTATACATTTAGTTATGTAGTGTTGCGAGCTGTGGACGCATTTGCGCAACGATGCGTGTTTTTTTTTTCTTATTCTTTAAGTAACTTTAGGTAAGCACTAACCGGATAGACTAGCTATGCAATTTACTTACGCATTTCTTCAATTTATGGATATGATTATCTGAAAAGATGAGTTTTATGTTTAGTTCTGAATTCTGTCGAGTATTTGATCATTCTTAAGTCATGCGGAGGTTCATCCCAGGCTTTTGGTCCTGATACTCCGAAAGCACGATCACCTAACTTAGTATTCGGTGTGCGCTTTTGTTCCTTTAACCTTCCGATAGCTGATGACATTGCTGACCTAAGGGTGGACTGCCATGAATTGGCATTTTCTGGAAAACACAGTTCTGATAAGTAAGCCGGAGCCATTCCATTAAGTGACTTAAATACCATCCAGCAGAGCTTGACCTGGATTCATTCAGGACATTTGAGCCAGTGGAGATTTTTAAGATGGTAAGAGTACTGTATCTACGAATATATACCTACAGGGTGAATCAAGACGTGGTCATACTCGATAAACTTTAACGAGTGTTTCATAAGTTTATTTGGAGTAAAAAAAAATTATATAGCATTTTGGTGTCCGGTGACATGTTTTTTCAACCTAAAAACTTTAAAAAAAACAGTGTTTATTGGATAGTTAGACGATGTTTAAAATTCACAATTAAAGTTCAATTTCGAGATCAAAATGACATGTATATTTTTTACTCCAAATTCTCTGAACTATTTATATTAGATGCGAGCTAATGTAAAATGTCATATATATGAAAGGAAAGGGCCATAGAATATATTTATTTGAGCATTTAGAAATTGATAAACGAACTAATGATCCTAATAGAACGCGAATTAATAAAGTAAATAAAATGATTTATTCCCCACTCTAACCTAAAAATCATTTAGGGAGTTACCTAAAACATTAAATTCATTTACTTAAATAGCATTCACGTCATTGTAAAATAATTAAGAAAACACTTTATGTGGATAAAATATCTTTCAACTGTACGTACCCCATAATATAGACAATTTTAAATGATGACAATTAGCTTCAAAGCAAGTCAGATTTACCGGTAATAATTCACTTTAACCCCTCGAGACTTTTTGGGAGATATCCCAGCCCGGAACGGACTCATAAAAGTCATGTTATCTAATTTTTCACCATAGTAATGTATATGATTTAAACTGTGTTAAAAAGAGAAAAAACACGTTTTTTATTGCCATTTAAAAGCTTACCATTCACATTTTAGAAAAATTATCATTTACTATCAAGGATTTAAACAACGTCCAAATTAAAATTGGGTGGGTGCAAATAAAACCATATATGTAAGTCGTAATGTGGTCTAACCACATTTTGGAAATGGCTTTGAATGTCGACACAGCTGAAACAATAAATCAAAGTTAAAACTTAAGTTAAAACAAAGTTAGAACATTATTGAATTAAATTTTATTAATTTTTTTTTTAAATTAACTCCAATTCTACCAATTAAACACAATAACAATAATAAATTATCATCTGACAAACACTAAGCTTTGGCTTAGAGTGCTGAAACTTTATGAAGAATAGCGACAAGATATTATCCTCTCAGTAAATATGTAGCTCACACATTATAAACACACGGGGAAAAAATGTTCACAGTTATTATTATAATCATAACTACTTACTGATTACCCTTACAAGTCAAGAAGTCATGCATGTAAAAATAATAACAAAAAAAAACAATATAAAACGAAGCATTTTTAACACCTTTTCAGTAAAAGCAAAAAAAAATTGTGGTCCCTTTTCATGAAACAAGAAGATTTTCTCTTATTATTTACCTTTCCCATATTTTCCCAATTCGTTATCTCGAGTGGTACCTTTGTACATAAAATCATAAAGAAAACGATTTTCATGTGAGTAAACAAATTTTATATTCATATTCTTTAAAGTAGGTACACGAGATATAAAATATTTTTACGAGAGAATCTTCGGTAATATATTTATCTTTTAGTATTCTCTTTTACTCACAAAATACTCAAATATCTGTTTTCGCGTTCATTGGAGTGGATTAGAATAAGAGCCAATGAATTAAAAAAAAAAACGTTTTTTTGTCTTCACTGCAAGTTAAAAAAATGACCAAGTTCCTGAAAATATCAAGAAAATTTAAGATCGTTACAAATACTCTTGTCAATTGGTGCTTTTCACCATTAACTCAAAGGTTACATTATGTTTATATTTTCAATGATTGAGGAAAACCAGTGCCTTAAATTGGTAGCCCTACAGAAGCAGAAGGTGTGAGAGGAAACAAAATACGGTGTGCAATACATAGGTTAAAAAACACACACCAGAAATGCTTCGCGTGTAGATTTGAATGGAAGCCGTTATGTCTTTGAATTAGTGTTTTTGGTTAGTATATATCACCGAGAAAGCCAATGAGAACACAGGGCTCTGTCTTTAATCAAAATTAAATAATTTTTTGGATTAGAAATTTTAAGGCCCGAATGCCGACGGTCGTATCAATATCTTAACAATATCGGATGAATAGGATTCGATTTCCCGAGCACGGTTGCGCTCGTTAGGCATGTCAACAGCAAAGCCAATATTGACAACTAAATAAATGAGACATTACCACACGATAGCAACACTGGTGGTTATTGTCTATGGATCGGCATTCCTAAACGTCAAACGTAAATAATAAAAATAAATTGACAATGTCTTTACTAAGATATCACAATGAAATTTAAACACTCGCTATAATATACATCGACAGTCCGCATGTATTTCAGACACTGAAAAGAGAGTTAATTGGTCAAACAGGTCTTCAGCCATAACTCATGATATTCTGAACAACTGGCTGAATCTCCAAGCTAAAATAGGCTCCATTGATCGGGTATACCACGGACTTATTTAGGCTGCCTCCGTTCATTAATAGGCCAGTAATTTTGCATAACGAACGACGTTATTAAAAAATCTGTGTATATTGATAGTTAACTAAAACTTATCGGTCACCCAAGAGGCCGCGCTAAATTAGGCGAGCTTTTGTCTAGCTACGGTTGGAATATTATTATTGACCGTGCTGTCACTTACCGCCTAACGCCGCCTAATAATCATAGATGACGGATTTAGTCAATATTGTATCGATATAGGGTTTTATCGATCGACCGTGATAGGGCTCCAAATTTAAATAGCAAGGTACTCATTCTTTGTCTGCCCATCTTCATCCCTTTCTAATTTCCACTGACCTCACATTGACCTCACAACAAATTCCAACTAGGGAGAGTCTCATGGGCTCCGAGCAGTTCAGTCTAGAAAAAACTTCATACTGTACCTAAATAAACTACCACAATACAAAATTTCTTGAAGTGACATAATGAAGCTTATAAACATCATTGTAATATATTTTTAATCATCGAAGATAATATTAACAACTCTTATAATTTTTGTTTTGGGGAAAATAATAAAAAAATAACAATAAATGATAGCAATTATAAATTTTCCAATGCTGATGATAAATACTATGATTTAAGTGTGAAAATATATAGTTTTAATTCCGTTAGATTAACTGTGTCAGTCGGGGGAGGGGAGGGTGGAGGGGAACATAGGAGTGGGATAAAGGTACAAAGGACAAGAGTAGATGGAAAGGTGGTTTAAGTCATCTAGTTTGAGATCGTGTAATGAATTTTAGAATGAAACGTGAAGCCGAAAAGACACAGAAAAGAAAAAGATAACTGCAATTCAAACGTTTGATAACTGTAATTCAAATATTTGAATACTAAAAAAATAATATTTGATGACAGTATTGCTGTCGAAACATGTAGACGTTTATGTATATATATAAAGTGGTGTAAACAAATCATATTTTTTAAATTAATTCATTAATAATGATGCCACAAAGTAAATACCAATTGTTTGAAAAAAACATAAAAATTTAATTTAAAAATATACTTGGTTTTCACCGCTTTCGACGGCCTCCGTGGTCGAGGGGTAAGGTTCTCGACTACGAATCCGAAGGTCGCGTGTTCAAATCCCGGCGTGCGCAAGTAACTTTTATTTAATTAATTTGTGCTGTTTCACAATTAAATATTTTAAAAATAATATATGGTATATTTGCGCACGTTCCAGAGAGGAAGATACTCTCAGTATCGCCCAGGTGAAAGACCATTCAGAATTGAAACGTTGCTTGAAATGGCTTTTAGCCATGTTTGGTGACCAGATCTGAACAGCCAGGTATTTTACCCACCTTCCTCTTCCCCTTCTCTTTCCCCTCCCCAATACCTTCAGCCTTACAACATTCCCCAATTGGGAATGCCATAGTCTGACTGGCTACAGACAGTTGGGAGCAGTTGGGACTCTTGTGCGGTATTAATGTAAAAAAAAAAACTTTATAAATTTACATTAACATCTACGTGTTTAGTATTCATATATTCCTGTCATCATCAGGAATATATGAATACTAAAAAATAGTTTAAAATGAGTATTTTTCTTCTAATTAATTAAAAAGATAACTATCCATATCCATAGTTCACATAGGACCCAGAGGCCCGGATAGATTATTAGGTACTGGGTTCGAGTCCTAGCTGCTGCCTTTATCTTTTTTTTCTGTGTCTTTTCGATTTCATGTTTCATTGTAAGAATTGTTAATATTATTCTTCAATGATTAAAAACAATCATAACACTAATAACAAACAACTATAATATTTGTAATATGCGAGGGAAAAATTGATAAGTTCAAGGAAAATATGACACGATCGTGTAAATGATCAATAAAACAGAGATTCAACTAAAAAGTTCGAAGAAGAAAAAGGGGTATTTTGTTTGGGTAATGATAATCTAGGGTCCTTTGTATCAATGGCATAAGCCATAATCCTTAGTAAAATTTGGTATAAAACCATCGAGGATTTTTTCGCACTTCCCTTAACCGTAAAAAAAACCCTTATTAAACTCGAGTGAAGATAAAACTAATGTATTTTGGGGAGTAAAAAAGCGCAAAGGCAACGGAATCGGTTATTTAAATTTCTCAGCCGACGAAATTCGTTTCCTCAACTGAATTTTTTCAAAAATTATCTGTTATTAAATTTTTCATGGAGCGAGCTTCCGTTTGAGCGGAATAAAAAAACTTTACTCTCAGTGATTTCTCTGGTAGATTTTGTTTTTAACTCCGAATATCTCCGTGATCGGGTGGTAGTATCGGTGACAATGGATCCGGAGGCTGGAGGCGCTCGACGGAAAAAACGGAATCATTGATATACTCGTATGTTGAATTACCATATATTATTTCCGCGTGATATACACAACATTTTAATTATATTTATTTCACTGTTAACCTTTTTCTGTTTCCTAAATTTTCAAATTTGTCTAATTGTAAACTGTATGTAAAAATTTTAAACCTTTATTTATATCAAAAGAATGATTGGCAAATTTAGAATATTTGGTATTATTTAAACGCCTTGAGTGTTCCTTAACTCTAATACTGAAATTTCTAGAAGTCTTTCCTATGTAAACATAGTTTTTATATACCCCCGAGTATAAAAATCTGGTCGGATAGTATTTGGAATGTTTTTAATTATTAAATTTGAGGGAGTATTTTTTAAAAACAACATTTTTCTCCATTATTAATTTATAAAAAATAAATTAAAAAAAAAAACAATAAATAAATAATTCACATTCAAAATGGTACATTATAAAATATACGTTTGAAAGAAGCAATAATTTATGTTTGTAAACAACTTGATGCTTCACTACTAATAAATTTATAACGACAAAATATCCCCATTTCTTTTCTCCCTGGGCATGTGCATAGTCTTTCAACACCATTCCAGCTGAATGCGCTTAACGCTGTTGCACTCCGGTCTATTTTAATCCCACTCGCCACTTCGATGCTTAAGTAATACAAATGCACCAAGCATGTTTATTTTTACACCTTGTTTTAATCTTTTACCTTGTTTCTACCGGGAATGCATAGGGTGTTAACTGATGTAGAACTAGCGTAATATGCAGACTGACTAAGTGTTTGTGTGTTTGGTAAATGTGTATGTAGGTAGACACTCTCAGTATCGTCCAGATGAAAGACCGCCATTCAGAATCAAAGCGTCACTTGAAATGGCAATAACCGTGTTTAGTGAGCAGATTTGAATAGCAAGGTACAGACCTACAGAATACTAAAAAATACTTCTTAACCTTCCTCTTTACTTTATATTTTTCTCTCTAATTCTTTCAGCCTTACAAATAGTTGATTTAAGGATGCTATAATCCAACATACTATGGACAGCTAAAACTCTTTTGCAGGATTCAAATTCAACCAAAAAACATAAGTCTTTATATATTTATTTATTAATAATAATTATAATTGGATGATTTGTATAGCGCCGTTTTTGTGAAAAATCACCTCAAGGGCGCTGTTAACACCTATTGTGTTCAAGTTTAATTTGTAGAACTTCGTCTATATTTAAAGTTTGTAAAATTTAACAATACCAATTATTCTTCATAAATTAAATAAATTTGTTTTAAACGAGAAATTTATTTTTTAATCAACCCGAGCCGGTTTCTTTTATCTCATGCTTCATCAGGGCAAAATTTAAAAATAAAGAAAAATATCTGGAATAAGCATATACTCGTACATAGTAATTTTTAGTATAGTATGTATCCTGATGAGGGATGCTTAGCTTCCGAAACATGTTATTATTTATATATTAAACAGTGCAGTGGTGTAACAAATACTTCTTAATAAATGAATTATTATTATTTTTAAACAACTCTATTAATATATACATATTAACATGTTTCGAAAGCGAAGCTTTCCTCATCAGGACATACAGAATACTAGAATAAAAAAATAAAACACAACTTAAGAATAGACAAATTATAAACATAAACAAAAATTGATTAAAATACATAAGTAATTAATCAAAAAAGTTAATAAAAAATTGCCATGAAACATTGAATAACAAATGTGTGTTAGAAAGTAAAAAATAAATTATTTTTATTATCAATGTAAAAGTACGTTTTAATAATTATATTTATAATAATAGTTATTGTTAAATTTTAAAAACCTAAATAGCCGGCCATGAACCTACCTTTGAAATGGGTTTAAGAGTTCATCGGAAATTTATTTCTTATTGAAACCAGATAACATTATTTTGTCGATGTTATGAAATGCTAAAAAACATATTCGTAAAGTTGCTCTGTTAGAATGATATTAAAAGCGGTACAATACAATCTGGGCGTATTCCTCAAAGTTTTTTAAGAACCTAAAATTAATCTTTTTACCAAATAATACACTTATCTCATAGATTGGCAAAAAGTAGTATTTCCAGCCTCCTGTCCTTCGAGACGTCACGGATGGAAGACTCGTAACGAGTGGAATCAGGAAGCTATGATGAAATGGCATTTCTACGATTTCCATGCCGTAATCAGAACGTAGGACGTTCTATTAAGATGGCAACAAAGCCTTTATTTCAGTTATGTAATAAAAATTCTAGAGAAGATCTCATAGAGGCGAATAAGAATATCGAAATTTGTTTAGTAAAATTTGAAAGCAAACGGGTTTTTTATGGTTTTTTTTTTCATTAAACTTTGAAAAGTTTTTTGGTCAAGTGTAACATTTAAAAAAATAATAAAATAAACATAGAGTTTTTGCAGTATTTCATATAATTACATAAAATGCTAACAGATAAAAAATCTACAGCTACCCACACTATTGTAGTGGAGTATTCACAATAATAAATACAAATTTTCTGTTTCATTGAAGATAACACTTTATTTTTGCGGTACTTATTGTGTAAAAATTAGCAACACAACAAATGCTAACCACTTTACCACCGAGCTTTTCCATGCTTTATACCCTTGTTTCCATCTAATAAAAATTCCTTGTTCCTCTGCTCTTGTTCGCCTCATATGGAAAGGTAGGAAAGTTCGTTTAATGTATTGTTATGGTTAGCTTCTGATGGCTGCCACAAGTGTTGGGTCATTAGTGTTATTCTCTGCCTCCCCGGGATGTGACCCCGTGTCATTAGTGTGAAAGCAAACTCACATACCATTTAACCCGACACCCCACGTAGTTGCCTTTGTGAGAAGAGATATTGTAAGGCATGTTTCATTGAGATAAAAAACAGGAGTAGAACTCTTTCGGTTAGAAATGTGCCTTAAAGATTAATATAATGTACCAGCTGATGTACCCGGAGTTGTCCGGGGTTATGAATGGCTTGGAGGAAAGTTTTTAAGTTGTGGGTTAAAAAAAAATTCATTGATTTTACACACATAGGAGGCCCTGTAGAAAATATTTGCCATTAGAGCCTATGTCACCTTTGAGGATGTTGTGTGGAGGGTTATATTAATGAGAGAAAGACGAGGAAGTTCTGGAAGGAAAGGGGTACTCCAGGAGTGACGCACGTATGAATCCATCCTTCCCTATGCAGTGGAAGATGATGGGTCGAGAGGGTTCGGCTGGAGAGGTCAAAAGGTCTCCCTGTACCGTCCTCTCCGGATCCAGTCCGCCACGCAATGACGGGCACCCCTGCTAAGTCACCAAACGGAACGAACCTGTGGTGACGTATGGCAGCAGTGTTATCCAATAAACGGTTTGCAGGGCAGCCGTACCCATACCCGCCTTCCAAATTGATGATGTGACGAATTGTGATGTTTTATAACTGACGCCGCAAAAAAGTCCCATTGGGTAGAGACAGTTGGTCCATACCATAGCCAAATGGGGAGTGTTATTAATTGTAAGGAATTGCAGAAAGTAAAAAAGGGAGAAGGTTAAGGTACTCTAGGATAAGTTTCTAATTCCATCTTTAACCATTTCAGTCTATTTATTTCCGTATTGTTTGTCATTTATATAGTATTAACCTGATAATAATTATAAAATTTGCATTGGGAAGTGCCTACGTTTTAATAATTCATTTTAAAATGTCCAATTTTTGGTTTAGTCATCACTCGGTGGAGACGCTTAATAAAAAAAATATGGAAAAAAGAACATAAAGAGATAGAAAAGAAAAGAGAAGGAAAAAAAAACATACACCGTTTCCGGGAACACCATCAGGTATAATAAAGAGAGAACATTACATAAGTATAGAAAGAGAAGGAAAAAAAACAAAGCAAGTTAAAACATTTCTAATAACGATACTATTTTCCATGATATGCAAGTAGATGGTAAATCTGCTTTTTAAATATGTGAGGCTATATATAAAGATGACTTTATCGTCACATACTATAATATATTATGTTGTCCCGATAAGACAAAGGTCCTGGGTTCGTTTCCCACATGCGACTGATACTTTTTTTACGATTTTTTTTATTTCATTTTGAATTTTTAATATTATCTTCTTCGATGATTAAATATTACAATGAGGTATGTAAGCTTCAATAAGTTATTAATATAAATTAAACAGAAATATGTGTTTTCAAGTATTATAGCCAAACAAGCATAAATGCTTTAAAACTGGGAGCTCTGGAGTCATAATATTTGCAACTCTTTCCGAACTGGAATAAGATCAGCTACCATTTCCATTTTATTTTGTCCTTTCCACAATGAATTAGAGAGCTTTAAATTTTCTATTTCACTGTTGAAAATAGATAGACGTCATTTTGTTTACTCCGTATATTTCAATTGTTATTTTCTCTATGTGAATTGCTCCCAATTTTCCGGAGCCGGTGGGACTAAGGAATTCCCAAATTGGGTATTTTGTGAGGCTGAGGGGAGTGGGGAGGAGGAGCAGATGGAGAGGGTGACGATTGGAAAGTATTTAGCTGTTCAGACCTGATCACCAAACATGACTGAAGTTATTTTAAACAACGTTTCGAAGATGAAAGTAATCTTTCATCGAAGCGATATTGGCAGGTCCTTTCTCTCTGAAACGTGCCGCGAGTATATTTTATTTATATCTTTTGATTAATTAATTGAGAAATAATGTCATTTAAAAAATGCCTCTTGTATATAATAAAGACAAGCGATCCCGGATAAGCTGGCAATATTTGAAAATCTCCTGGTGCCATCAAAGTAAGCTGAAGTTGTTGTTTGTGTTATGATGAAGGACTTAGCCAGGTGAAAAAATGAACTTACGATGCCCGAGTTGGACCCAGACCCGACGTCAAATCAATCACTGACCGATCCAATATATTAAAGTATATTTTATTTCCTCAATTAATGCATTTCAAATTACTTCGAATTTTTAATTTTTAATATAAATTTAATAATTATTTCTGAACTGGCTTTTTATACAAGAAAAAATACTAGAATTTTTTTAGGAACACTAAAGATAAAGACAATGAATTGTATACTCCATATGTATAAAGCAAACTGTAAATACTGTTCCTCACTTTATATCGGAAAAACAAGCAATAATAAGAATCAAGATGTCTTAAAAATAATAACTTTTCCGAATTCGCTAATCAAACGATCATAGTTTCGAAAAAAATACAGGGATCCACATTCTTCCCATTAATAGTAAAGGTAAACGCTTAGATAATTTATAAGCCGAATGTAATGAGTCTTTCGTTAACAATAAAAACACCTGTCCTAAAGGCCCATATAAAAAATACGTTTTTTTTATTTAATGCAAATGCGTATAAACTATATAATAGTACGCATATATCTTAATAAGTAATTTAAATAAAAAATGTTTTTGTTTTAAGCCACTTTATTTTTATACACATTTATGCATTCGACCGGTTTCGGTTGGACTCAACCTTTTTCAGGAATGTACACATATAAACTAAAATTAAAATACAGATGCCAAATTTTAAATAAACAATTAGATTTAACACAAAGTCCGATTTTAAGGATGTTCCCTTTCTTCCCCTCCCCTCCCCCTACCTCTCCATCTACCGCACTACCCACCCCCCCACTGTGATGCTCTGTCCTGTTCTACCCTATCGTGCTGTCTCTTTTCCTCACTTTCTCTGTCTCCATTATGATATCTCTGTATTTTAATTTTAGTTTATATATATACATTCCTGAAGAAGGTTGAGTCCAACCGAAACCGGTCGAATGCATAAATATGTATAAAAATAAAGTGGCTTAAAACAAAAACATTTTTTATTTTAATTATAATGTCAAGTCACAAACTGATTGCTTCCTTCGATTCTTAATAAGTAATTACAAAAACAAACAAAAAATATTTAACAAAAACTGCCCAACTAAATAGAGAAAAATTTCTCGTGTTTGAGTTGGGGAGCAGCGCCATGTAGCGACAGTAATGGTAACTAAGTACACGTTTCCTTTCACCCCTCCCTCAATGACTATCTCTTCCACTCTTTACTAATCCCTAGTCACGCCCCCACCCCCACTGTGACTCCTAATATGTATGTTCTGCCATAATTTTTGTAATATTGTTTAGTATATATGTTGTAATGATTATTCCGACACCGGTCGACGTTAAAAATAAAAGTGGTTAAAACAAAGCTTTACCGTTTCATTTAATCATAATGGATAACCACAAAGTGATAGCTTCATACAATAGTATGATATTAATATTGTTTATTCTGGTGATGAAAGCGTCGCTTACGAAACATGTTTGTATTTATATATTAAATAGTGGTATACAGAAAGCATTTCTTATTAATTTTATTAATATTTTTTTAACAATTTAATTTATTCTAATTTCGCCCACCGGTATTTGAACATCGGTAACTGGATTCGTAGTATTGGATATTAACCGCTCGACTACGGAGATCGGGGGATTATAATAATCTTGTAAACAAATCGTGAATTATAAAAATTTCGCGATTATTTCGGGAGGTCGTTTTCACTTTGCGGCGGAGAAGTTAGTTAGAGAAAACATCTGGAGGTCTGGATGTGACAAATAATTTTATAGAGTGAATTTACTACCAAAATTCATAACTCTCTTTGCTATCTTATTTCTACCCTGCCGGGAAAGTAAAGGAGCTTATTTTAAGGGGAAATTATTGTTTGGGATTGGAAGAGGTTGGCCTTTAATAAAAATGGCCTCATCGTGTATTATGTTAGCAACCTTCGTAGCAAAGAGGTAGGATCTTAAAATCTGGTTGCAGCGAACGGAGTCTCAAAATATGAAGTGTGAGCAAATGGAATATTAAGAAAAATATTATCCGATTTATTGAAATAACTTGTCAAATCTTGTAAACCTCATTTAAGATAATATTAAGAAATCTCTAATGACATATGAAATATAAAGAGACAGAAAATATATAGATTAGATTAGAGACACTACCTAGATTGTAAATAAATTTAGGTACAACTTTTCAATCATACAAATAATGGCAGCCAAAAATATGGGAATTCAGTTGAGGATAGAAGTAATAATTCTTAAAATTGAAATGTGATATTGATAAAAATGACTGAAAATAATTTTTCTCATTAGCTCAGTGGCTAGAGTGTTGTCCAAGTGAATGAGGCGGTCCTGGGTTCGATTTTTCAGATGCGATCGATACCTTTTTTGTGTTACATATTTCATTCGTGATCTGATAATATCTTCAATGATTAAAAATATTTTTATTAGACTAAAATGTCTCCTTATCGTTCGGCCCAACAACATTTCCCGAGCGGAACTCTCGATATCGCCCTGAAACCCACGATTTAAAAACGTTACGTTGTTGTTTCTTACGTTATGTGAAAAAAATCTGAAAAACTACCCTTAACATCCTTGTTTCGCCCTCTGCCCCAAATCATTATGTTACACAATGTTATACTCGTGTAAGCATTTTTACTAAAATTCCAATGGCACCCATGTACGATATCACAGAGAAAACATAAAATAATCGTTTTATGATATTTCCTTTGACTGAAAGATAAAGAAATCATAGACACAATTACATAAACAATTTTCAAAAATTACTGCCTCTACGTAACTTATCTAAACCTGAAATAATCTCGTAACTAATAACACAATAACTAACTATTTTATAAATCACTAGATGAAGTAACCGGTATTCCTCAGGGTTATGAATGGATTAAAGTAAAGTTTCGAGGTTGTGATGTATTACCCCTACCCAATAATTTTCCTCTTATTTTGAACGTTGTGAGAAATTTCATTATAAAGTACCGAAATTGTGCTTGAAGGGTCGGGAAAGTGGGATGGGTTTGGTTTTTCGAAATCTCATATTGACAGTAATCTTCTTATGTTAAATCTCATGTGTATAAAATTTCATCAAGCTAAGAATAAAACTGTAGATTTGTATTAAAAAGAATCTCACCCACCCACAGAGACCCTTCCATATATTATAATAGCTGAAGTACCCGGAGTTAAGAATGGTTTGGAGTGAAACTTTAAAGTTGTTATGTGTTAACCCCTATCCCTACCCCTACCCATACCCCTTTCCCTACCCCAACCCCTACCCCTATCCCTACCCCCACCCTTACCCCTACCCCTACCCTTACCCCTACCCCTACCCCTACCCCTTCCCCTTCCAATACCAATACCCCTACCCCTAGCCCTACCCCTACGCCTACTCCTACTCCTTCTACTACTACCAACATTCTCTTTTAAGGGATGGAAAGATTTCTAAAAGCTCATAAAGATAGTGACCTTCCTCTTGTTTTGAAGGTCAAGTGTGCAAAAATTCACCAAGTTTGGAATAAAACTGTAGATTTGTATACAAAATAAATACCGCTCCCGCCCGGTACATTCTTCTTTACACAATAGATAGAAGATAGGAGGCAGATATATAGAAGAATATCGGTAGATTGTTCACATTGTATTTAACTACTGTAGTCAGTATACATCAATAAAGATAATTTAATAATTTATCAATAAAATTCGACATCGAGTTATCTTCCAAATCTTACAAAAATATCTCGTTCCTTTGCATAAAAAATTATGTTAAACCGAAATTCATTCAATTCCTCTCCTTTTGAAGGCTTATAATTTCTATATAAGAGAAGCATTCTTTAATCTTCGGAGGAAAAGATCCAAAATAAAAGGCATTTATAACAAAAATTATGTTTTTATGAAGTAGATTATTATTATAATGCTGGTGGGTTTCGCTCCGTCGACAGTTCGTCCATAGGAACTTGTCGGCTTTGTGCTTTAATCAAAGGAGAAACTTACCTTTTACAATAAAGTGCCAGTGGGCGGAGAAAACAAAAGTATTTAAGATGTCTAGATTACAGACCGGCTCAAGTATCGGGGCTCCATAAAAATCTGATAAATCTGGCTCCCAAAAAACTGGGCGTCTTGTATAAGGTTAGCTAATTCTTCAACAGTAACCAGCTGCTAATCCTTTACAAATCTTAAGTATCTCAATAGTTGAATTTGGGAGCAACCTTTAGGCTGGAGCTCCAAAATACTCCGTCTTATTGACAAGCCGTTGTTAACAGACTGTTTGCTATCGATGCGTGTAGATATGATAAGTATGTTCGATACGTATTTCAGAGGAATCTGCTCGGAGGAACTAGCAGAATTAACCCCAATTCACCGGAGCACGTACGCGAAACTCAACGGACACGAGCAGAATACCCGTTCACAGTTGATGTCGGCTTCATGAGAACGGGTCGTTTTTGTATGAGAAAAATGTGGAACGAGCTACCCGCATCTGTTTTTCCTCCTTCAAATGATCCGGGTCTCTTCAAGGCGCGCATTAATAAATTCCTTCATACTGTCCTTACCTTGAACAACGCTACCCAGCCAAGAGGTGATATAATTTTCCCGTCTTTACACCGTGCTGAGAGAGGGGCGCTCTTGTGAGGTCCAACATAAAGAATAAAAATTAATTGTACCCACCAAACATGTAATGGATTTGAAAGAAAGCTGATGCTGCCAGCTTACATACACAGCAGAAGATACTCTCAGTATCGCCCTGGTGAAAGACTATCACAGAATCGAAATTAAATGACTTTAGCCGTATTTGGTGACCAGATTTTAATAGCCAGGTACTTCCCAACTTTCTTATTTTACATGTCCTTCCCTTCCCTTCCCTACTCCCACCAGTAACACACCATACCGCGATTAGTGATGCTGTAGTCCCGCTGACTTAGTACAGGTAGAAACAAATGGCACTCTTATGAGGTATTAAAAAAAACAATAATAATAACGACTCCTAGGCCCCAGACAGGTTAGTAAAAATGTTTATCTTTTCGGATAAATGTCAAATATCGCAAATGTTTTACCAAGAAGTAAGAAAATACACATTACTAACTATATAACCATTACACCGTTTCATCGGAGGGGTAGGCAGATAGAACGAACCGCCAAACTCGATCTGGACATACAATTCTTGCTTAATTCACATTTATACATCGTCTCATAAATGCATCCGTTATCTTCCGTTATTCCGACTTCTGACAAGGCTCGACCTAAGTACTAAATTCACTTCATCGTGTCATGTCTTCCTCGGGAGTTCTCGGCGTCTTCTTCCATTCACGTTCACGTCATATATTCTCCTTATACTCCTTCCATCGTTAATTCGCTATATAGGCCCAAACTATCTAAGCGTCCCTTTCTTAATCTTACTCATTACTCTTACATCCGACATGCAGTCTTTGCGAATTTCAGCATTTTTCATACATAGTTTTATGACACATACGGCTCAGGGATCTCATTTCCATAGCATTCAGTCTACTTTCATCCTCCCTCTGCCAGTTCCATGCCTTACTGCCATATATCAGGGTTAGTGTCAGCACTCCTTTGTGGACTGTTGGCTTCGCTTCTTCGGACAACTTTTTGGTAGCGTCAACCGCGTTCAGTCCCCCATTTGGAGTTTCCTGCATTCATCTTTCCTTCAACAATATTCTTATCAGTTTTTTTCATCTCTCATATACGATACGCAAACTCATCGACCTGCTCCAAGTATTCATCATTCACAACTATATTGCACATTGTTTTCGTACTCTCTCTTTCAAGCACCATGACTTTAGACTTACATTCATCATTAACGCATTCTTCATACATACTTCGTTCATCCTAGATACGAGGGACTGTAGATCTTCCATACTGTTATCCAGTAATTTTTAACACAGATTATATTATGTATAATAATTGGTGACAGCAGCTGTATACAAATATCAAATAAATTATACAGTCCGCGAAAACAGTCAAAAGAGTCATGTTTTTGGAGAATAAAAGACTGTAATTAATTGCGTTCAGTTTATTGATTTATTTATCTTTTTAAATTGTTGATACTAATTAGGTGCTCCTTACTAAGGTATTTAAGTAATAATAATTATTAGGAATTTGCCAATCATATTTTAAAAACAAATCAGTATTTTGACATAAATAAAGGTTTAAACGTTTTACATACGAAAGCAACTAGTTCATAATTAAATACATTTGAAATTTTAGAAATTAGATTTAGCACTTTGTTAATAGTCAATTAAATGTTAATAATCAAATTTTCATTTAAAATAACCTAGTAATTTCTTAAATTTATATTCACATTAATATCTATATATTTAGAATATTATTCATATAAATTTTGATAATATTAAGTATTATTATTTTATTTTTAATATCTTGTTATTTTCTTGATTTTATTTTTATCAATAGTAAAAATGTTTTTTTATCACATTTTTAATAAAAAAATAATGTTAATATTTTACGGTTTTTTTTAAATATTTTTTACCGTTTTATTAATTACTTATCTACTTTCATCATTTATTGTTAATTTTAATTTATGTTTTTAATTTGTCTATTCTTACATTATAATTTTTTTATGTTTATAATGTGTCTAAACTTGTCAATATTTTTATGTGTGTTCTGATGAGGAAAGCTTCGCTTTTCGAAACATGTTGATATGTATATATTAAAAATAGTGCATCTTATTAATTTATTATTTAATTGTTTACTTGAAAAGGATTTCTTGGAACGTTTCAGGGAATTTATTTGATATCAAATATGAATCTTCCAATATTTAATCACCTTCCAAACACTAAATCTGTTTTTTTGCGTTTATGGTGGAACTCTAAATTCAATCTCTTTGTTCCTAATAGATAAAAGAGAATTTCAAACGAAAATAAAGGCTTGTTTTTTTCCAATGAATCAAAAAACTCATTTAAGATGTTTAATAAATCCAATCTCGGATTTCCTGGAATTTTTTTGCGCTTTGATGAATATTAAAATTCGATCAACTCGAATTTTCAGAATCTAGATTTGGTACTCACGCATTGCAAACCTCAGAAAAAAAACTGTGACAGATAAGAACATAAAATATTAGTACAAACACATATATTATTGCAACTAATTAACTACCACGTCATTTTTCTGTAGGGGTAAGCGAAGAGAATGAGCCGCCACACAACTTTGTCTTAGCACACGCTCCAAACTCCTCTGTTATTCTCACTGTTGACATGATTCGACGTTTGACTCTGATCGTTTCATGTCTTCCTCATGCGTTCTCGGCTTCTTTTACCATTCACTTGTATTCACCGACACAAATTTCTCGTTCATCCACTCTACATGCCCGAACCATATAAGTGTCCTTTTTTTGTAATTTTTGCTATTTATGCTTACATGCCTTGCATCTGATTAAAACACTGGTTAGGTATTTTCAACCACATCCTGGTAAGACATTTTTTTATTAAATAATATTGCTACAATGTTTTAACACAATATATTTATTAAAAATATTCTATATTTTCTAGAGTAAAAGCGATCCAATGAAAATTATTGATGAAAGTAAATTCGTTTTTTCTGTAAATATTTTTTTTAGGAGAGTTTGGCAGACCGAGTTTCTTTGGCGATTCAACTGCTCTGCCTGCCCCGTAGATACGGTGTGATAGTTAGTTAGTTAATTAGTTACTCTGTATTTAGTAGAGAGATTTTGACTACATAAGATTTTTAAAAAATGATTTGATCATTATTGTGCCTAAATAGAAATTGCTTTAAAATGTTATAAAATATTCCGATGTGTTTTTTGTTCGACAATGATGAAATAGAATTAGAATTTAAATTTTAGCCAAATGTCCCATGAATCGAGTATAAACCTGTTGTATTATTTAATCTCTAATAATAATAACATTTTATACTATTGTATACAGTTAACACTTTGTGGTAGTTCATTATAAAAATATAATGTATTCACTTAGTATAACACCACTTTAATTGAGGATTTTTCCTACCAACTTCGGAATCATCATATTACTTCTACAGTGATAAATATGTACCAAATTAACATTGATACAAAATCATGGTCAATGCATTAGATGTTGGAGCGGTAGTAGAAGAGTGACTATAGTGGGGTTAAGAAAAGAGTTTGGGAAAAAGAACGATACAAATGGTTCGTAGAAAAGGTATCATATTCAAAAAAGAACTGAAACGCCCGTTCTTCCCAACTTATCGAATGATCAATATGAGGCACCGATCAGTGTTTTGTTGGGCAACGCTGTGTTTGCATGTTTCCAAGCATTTTTTTATCGTTGAATATCCTAAATTGTCAATGAAGGTGCCCGCCCACTTTGATATACAATAAAATGACTTTAAAATAAAATAAAAACTTTCAACGTAAAATTAACAGCGAAGAGTTACCATTGTATTTATTGTGAATGAACATATTTTTTTACAAAAACTAATACATAAACCAACATTTTATACTTCACAAACGTATGCGTTAAAAATCTGTTGAAAATGAAATGTTTGTTTGACTTTTGCTAATGCCGCGAAAGTACATTATTCGTTTCATACATATGACATTTGACGTTTCTCCTCCGTGAAAAACCAGACAAAATGTAGCTTACAAAAAAATAAAAAAAGTTAAGTCCTCTTCAATTTTATTTAAAACATACACAAAATATGTTTTTGACATTCGAAAACGGAAATATTTTTTTGTCATTCGATATTATCGCGTAAAATAGATCGCTAACCAATAATGACATTTGATATTTCGGTGACATTTTTTCACCCTGGTGACACTTTTTATAACTAGTGCTCTGTCGAGCGGAAATTAATCCACAAAAATCAATAACATAAACTGATCGTAAATTTGATCGAGAGTTACATTGGGAAGAGCGTATTTGTGCATTTGAACAGTGTTGAGACAAAATTTCGGCTCATCAGTTGATCATTAGGGTTGGGAAGAACGGCCGTAAGAAAGATTTCTACGGTTATTAAATTATCTCTTTATTTTCTTTACAAATTTCTAAATTTATAATTTTTCCAAGTCTAATTATTTTCCTTTATTGTTAATATGAAGAATATTGATGGCAGTATCTTTATCAAAACTATGATTCATTATTCAGAGATAAACAAATAGAATAAGAACACAAAGGAAATAGGACAAAGATAAATTTTATTTATCTTCTATGTGTACATAATACATAATAATATATCTCCTTCATCCAAGAATTCCAATAAAATACGATCGCCATACATCAAAACGAAGTCATAATATTAATATTTCAGAACACATCACCAGAAGCGCAGAGCTGCTCGCGGGTGTTATTATTACCCCTCGTATTTTCAATCCGGGCATGTTTGTGAGATAAATCTATGACACGGTTAAGGAATTCAACTCCGCGATGTTCCGAGTCCCCGATACGTATACAACTGGTAGAATGTCTCCGGCTCATCTTTCTGATGGATATTTTTAGCTCCGGTACCAGCTTCATCATAATTTAAATCAAGTTCTGTTAGTTGAGTTAATATTAATATTTGCTCGTGCTTTCAGAAATTTTATAAGAAAGTTATATGAAACGGAACCCAAAGAGCGGAGAATCTCCCACAAGTGCAAATGAAACGCGGACATCGTTAGATATTTTTGTCTCGAGGTATATGAAGACAAAATATTCACGTTTATCATTTATTTTTATTACTTATTAAGTTAAAGAAATACATAATTATTTTTATAAACAATAATTATTAGCCTGAAACACTCATCCAAATTGAAAAAACCTAAAAAAAAAAGATAAATGTCGCCGACAGGACTCGAACCTGCACCCTTCTGATGTCCGGTCAGATGCTCTACCGTTGAGCTACGTCGGCTTATCGCAAACCCGCCAAGTTAATCAATATATACTAGTGTTTCATTCAATAATTACTGTTTTATTATATTTTCACCTGTAAACAACCAACTTTATTAGTATGAGAAAGGCTTGTAACAGCTAAATCCCTCAATAGATGGCGTCGAGACAAATTATGTCTACATTTTATTGGTGAAAAATGCTTTGACTTGTCAAATATTTATTAATTGATAAACTAAAGTTTTTAAGACAAGATTTTTGTGCATTATTATTATTGTTTATAAAAATAATTGTTACCCTTTGCGCTATGCACAAAAATCTTGTCTTAAAAACTTTAGTTTTTCAATTAATACATAATTATTTCACTTCATTAACTTAACTATGTACATATTATATTAATTAACTACGTACATAATTCTTAACCTATTTTAATACTTATATTGCATATCATATTACTTGATATTACGTTATATTATTTACATACCTTACATATTATTCCTACATTACATATTATTCCTAATATACGTCGTTATTTTGCTCACTTATTTTGAGATTTTTTTTTTTATTTTTTTTTTTTATTGTATAATATTAATTATATACAGTGGGAACTTATACCCGCTAAGCCACTGCAAGTAGCTTGTCAGCAGGAGTTTATTTCAACAATATAATATAATACAACAATAAATTACAATCATCATACAAATGTAGGGCAAAAATTATTATATTTAGGCGCATGCATCTTGTGCTGTACATAAATAATGAAAAAAACTGAAAAAATAATGGTAAAAGCATTACAGATTTGTTATTGGGATACTAGAGTCCAATCTTATAACACCGATTTAAATAATATTATAAAAATGTCAATATCATAAAAAATATCAAAATTATAAAAGTACCAATATTATAAAAGTATCAATATTATAGAAATATCAATATTATAAAAACATCAATACTTTTAAAAATATCAATATTATAAAAACATTCATATTACAAAAATATAACTATTACGTAAATATCAGAAATATCAAAGCATCTGTAAGTATTAAATAGATTAAGAAATAAATTTTTTAAAAATATATACATAAAACAGCAGTACAGGTTGGTTACAATGAGTATAGACTTAAATATAATAGTAACACCGTAACAGTAAATACACCAGATATCTAGGAGCTATACAACCAAGGAGACCGTCATATTTGTTACCATCAATACACAAGGTTATTTTCCAAAAGCCAACACTTTAACATCAGTGAGAATTTCATCATAGGACAATTGTTTTTAAATTTGTACGGCAATTTGTTAAATATAAATCAAGGGTTCGTTGTCCATATTTATTTTGAAATATTGGTACTATCATTCCTATACTTTGTGTTAAACGTGTATTGTGTACATGATCCACCACTGCCTTATACGGACTTTCAGATATATGTTGCAGTAGAATTTTATGCCACAAAATACCACAAACAGGTAATACATTAATTGATTTGTACATGATATCAATGTCTCGCCTTTGGTTAAAAACTGTTTTACTTACTAACAATTTTACCATGGCGTTTTGAATCAGCTGTAAATGTTTTATGTTGGTCTTACAGGAGTGTCCCCAGAAGTTATACCATACCTTATAGTCGATTCTGCTAGAGACAAATAAATTAGTTTCATAGTTTTTATGGGCACGTATAATTTTATCTTGTGGAGTCTTCCTACAATGGCTCGAAGTCGCTTACAGAGGTTGGAAATTTGTACGTCCCATTTCATATTACAATCCACCGTAACACCTAGATATACGTACTGGTTGACTAATTCGATACTTGTACACGCGCAGGGCTGTTTGGTATTATTGTGAATGCAATTAAATGAATGGGATATGATTACAGGTGCCTCTCTGTACCTTGCATGCGGGGATCTTATATGCATCAATTTCGTTTTTTAGCATTGATTATTAGACCAGAGTCATGTGACCATTTTAATAAAGAAATAAAGTCTACCTGTAACAATTTTATTGCAGTATCAAATTTTCATGGGATATTATAAGTGCTGTATCATCAGCATATACATAATGTTTAACAAACGAGAATATTTTGTTCATAAGTGATACAAAGATAATATAGAGCGTTGGACCTAAAATTGACCCTTGTGGAACTCCTGTTTTGACGTTTCTTCTTTTACTAAATTTGTCTGATATTTTTACCTGGATTTGGCGGTTGGTTAGGAAGTTTTTGAATAGTTTGAGAAAGTTTCCTCTTACCCCTATTGCCTCCAAAATATTTAACAATTTCATCGGGTCTATAATATCAAATGCCTTTGAATTGTCTATAAACAGTACCAAAACATGTCTTTTATTATTCAGTTCATTATTTATATAGTTAGAGAAATCCTGAAGTAACATTTCAGTACTTTTTTTTTGAAAACCAAATTGATTAGGATCTATTAAAGAAAAGCACTCCAAGTATTTGCTTAGTTTTAAAGATATGTATTTTTCAAAAATCTTTTCTAGAGCGGGTAATATACTAATCGGTCTATAGTTTTCTATATCAGTATGTTTCCCATTTTTGTAAATAGGTCTGATAATACTACATTTGAGTTCATCTGGTATCACAGCTTGTGTTAAAATTGTGTTGATCAGATGGGTTAATATAGGACCCAAAATATCTATGTGTCTTTTTATGTCAAACATTCTGATATTATCTATGCCAGGGGACTTTGAATTTTTGAGAAGTTTGACTATACTCAGTATGTCTGCGAGTGATGCTCGTGGTATATACAAACTTTGCGGTGACTCTATCGGGACAATATTTGACGCCTTAAAATCACATTTATGAACCATTGAGGCTATGTTATCTGAAAAATAATTAACAAATTGGTTTGTAACATTTTCCGCAGATTGATTTTTAACATAAACCTACTAATTACATCGTCACAGTTACTCTTTGTCCTACGTCCTAGAATTTTATTTATTTCATCCCATGTTTTTTGATATCTGAAAAATTATTCTTAAATTTATCATTGAAAAAGGTTGTTTTACTTTTTATTATTAATTTAGTAACAAAATTACGAAAATATTTGTATTGTTTTTCATAAATTGCATTTGTTGGGGAACTTTTCCACCGCTTAAATAAAGAATCTCGTTTTTTAATGTGTGATAGAATATCTTCTGTCATCCATTCTTTTATAATCCAAGGTCTTGCATTGGGTTTTACATCTATAAATATTTTACTATTTTCATATACTTCGTTAAACTTGTTTTTTATTTGACTATATAAATTATTGCAATCATTTGTCTGAAGCAAAGCATTCCAGTTATAATTTCTAATTGAAAAATCTATTCGTTTTTGAGATAAAATTGAGACTTTCCGCCATTTATTTGTAGGCCGTATTGAAGAGTTTTATTTAAAATCTTCTTACTCGATTCTAGGATATTGAATATATCGATGTGCACTCTCACGGCCTATGCTTCTTTTACCGCTTTCAGTCGTTACTGTATTCGTCTACAATTAATTATGTTGTCTTGTGAAGCATTCGTGTACTCTGTGTTGGTGTAAATAAGTCAATTTTGTATTTTGTAGATTAATATGCATATATTATATTCGTACATTTTTCTGCTTTTCAGCAAGTTCATTTCTTATTGTAGTTTATTTTTTGGGTTGTCTGGGATTTAATTAAAATGTTTGTTTTTATATCTTTATTCTGTATTATTTGTAATTCAATCAAGTAAGTAATGTGTGTGTTTCCCCAAATTTCTATTCGGTAATTTTGATGGAACTAGATTAAACTTAAATATACACCCCTCTTAACTTGCCAAATACACCAATTAGTGGGATGACTTTTTCTTTTTAGTTTTTGTATGTGTTTAAAGAACAAGTGTTCAATATATCAAAATATAGAGGCCCAGGTATTTTTCTCTGCCTAAAATGCGTAGGTTTCTTTCTTCTATTTGTAATGGTTTATGAATCGGCGTTTTTCTTTTTGGTGAACTTAAGAACACGTAACCAGTTTTTTTTAACATTAATTGTTAATATGTTTTTAATTAGCCAATTGTTTAATATATTGAGATCAAGGTGAGATTTTTCTAATAAAATTTCCAGGTTTTTGCCAAAGTAAAATATTGCAATGTCATCTGCGTACAACAATATTTCACCATTTGGATTTAATTGACATCATCTACATATATTTGGAATAAAAGTGGCCTCAGTATGGAACCTTGAGGAACTTCATGGTTTATGCCATTGAGTTGACAACATTCACTACGTCATTTATACTACCTTTTAACTCTTTCATACAATCACTCGTACGTTCACTTCATTCGCCATTTATCATAAATCATCTAAGTAGTAACTTCAGAAATGCGATTATTTACTAAGCAACGCAACTTAACAACCAATATGAACGGAGTACAACAGGACTACAAAAATAAATCTAATTGTATTCTCTTTGAACCTTAATACATATGTTTATAAACACGATGTTGGAAAATTTATTAGAGAATATTTTTACAACACAGATGAACCTTTGCTCGAATGGGAACTGTTTGGTTAAATAAATAATTATGAATTCTACACATTTTTTAAAATAATGTGTGTGCAAAAAAAATGTGTTACAGTATTCAGTAAATTCACCGCGACCAAAGTTCACCGCCCACAAACCACCGTGTAAAGGTCACAGCGGAATATTTACCGCGGGAATAATATTTGCCTCTTGTACCGAAATAATTTTGTACAAATATATAAATAGCCAAGCGTTAAAAGGAAATAACTGAAAATTTATAAAAGTTTTGTACCATAATAAAATATTTTTTTTACAATAATAGCCGGATTATTCAAATATTTATCTCCCGAAATTTTTACTTATATTGAATTTTCTTGAACTTTCCGACCGGTGAATCTTTCGCTTTTAATTTGTGGGCGGCGAATCTTTCTAGAATCATGTATTACCTAGATAAATAAATTTACGGATCAGCGGTCGCAAAATTATTTATCTCTAACTTTCAAAATACATGTAAATAAAAAAAGTTTTTAAATAGGTGCCTACTTGTGTTTACCATTTTGAAATTATTCTACCCAAATAATAGACGGAGAAGTTTTTTTAAACTTGTTAAAATTTGTAAATTATAATGTATTTATGTAAACTCAGGGCAACAAACAGAAATTAAAATAAAAAAATAACTTTTACTTTTTCGCTTTTCTCATTTTGTCAATCGACGCACTTTTCCATCTTCTTGGCAAAATTAATCCACTTCGATGATTTTAAAAACCTTATTCAAACTATCTGCCGCGTAAAGTCAGATAATGGCAAATTCAGTAATTCGCGAAATTGATGTTACTACAAAGTTTTGTAATGAACTCACTTTGTCCATTACAAGTTGAAAAGCTTCTAGAAATTTTGATATAACTCGCAGGCAGAGTTATTGATCATTATTTTAACAAAATATTTGTGTGATATTTCAACTCAACTCTTAACAACATAGAAGACGCACCTACTTACATAATATTAAAGTAAAACTCTATTCCGTATCAGCACATAACCCCTTAAACTAAAAAAAAAATACAAAAAGATCGAATTTACAAAATGTAATAATTAAATTAAACATGTATTTAATATGTAAATTTATTCAATCGTTCACAGGTCCACATACAAAATGCATGGTTTTATTTTATTTTAAGTGTTCAGGAACCCGCGAACAATAAAAATGTTATATTTTTCATTAGTAAGAATTCCAAGGAAACATGTGTTATGAAGCGAGTCCCTAACAAACTAAAATTGATAAACCGCGGACCAGGAATTAACCATAAATAAACATTAGTTGTCTATGATAAGTATTTCTCCGCTCCCTTTGGTAAAGGGAGGGAGGGGGGAAGCGACCACAGGGACAGTGGAGGAGGCAGTCTTGCCTGGAGAGCCGACCTGTCCGCCGCCTTCGCACTGCTTCCAACAACAAGGGTTCCGTTCCAATTTACTTAGTTATTCATTTGCCTTTTGCTTTTAGATAAAACTGAAATCATTTAAACTCATTCAAATTCTGTCTATCTTTTAATAACCTGCAGTCGTTCACAGAAAGGTTAAAGCTTTTCCTAGAGCCTTTAAATTCCGCTATAAATATATACGCCTGCCTACCAGGTATTTTATATAGCAAAAGAGAGTTGTTTTATTTTGAATTCCCTATTCCTGTTTATATGTATCTATTTATCTATCTATCTATCTATTTTTATGTATTTGTTTTTATTAATGATAACTAAGCGGTAATTTCGAGAATCGCCCATCAACGAACTGACAACACGACTAAAAGACGGGTGTATTACTTCTCGTATACATCCCTCTACCCTGAGAAGAGCTAGTTTGGGGATATTTTATATATTAAATCTATTGGTGAACTTTACTAAGATTGCCAATACAAATGTGCTTACGTAACGGAGCGAGGTTCTGTGTACTGTGACACATGCCTTACTAATTTTGAATCCTCATAACATTTATAGTATACTAACTGATCTGAAAAATCTGTGGCTAACCAGAGTGTTAAATCTATGGCTAACCTAAATAAAACATGGCGGCTTCAATATTTTTCATACTAATTTTAAAACATTATAGCAACAGTTTTACATATTGGATTTCATTCAAACTTCTTTCTAAATCTTCCCGGCACCAATAAAAACAAACTGTACTATTTACAGCGAAACCGGTCCAGTGCTTTTCGAGAACATTAAGGACAAACAAACAAACTTACATTATTTTTTTTATATATATAGATAACGCATTCAAAACAAATTTATAAAATATCTCACCTTTCAATGTAACTTTCAGTCTTTGCAACAAAGGCGAACAGTAGCTGATTTAACATTTCAAAATAGAATTCTCGTGCTTTCAGAAATTTTATAAGAA
>JAHDVE020011104.1:0-77690 GCA_022606495.2 Halesus radiatus
ATAGGTTGTGCCCACCTATCATTATTATTACTGTGGCAAACTTCACCATACTTACTACCTACCTAATTGTACTGCAGCCTCTGAAACACCGAGACCAAGACACTAGATAGGTCCTATCTCGTGAAACTGAATAGGGAATGGTGGTTCGTTATGTGGGGACGGGGGTAGGTCTTGCAGGTTGTGGGAGAGAGTTCTGTAAGGGTAGCTGAACTCGGGATGAAAGGCTTTGATACTTGGTTCTTTAGTTTGGTTTTTGTTGGGAATGCTGCGATATTTCTTTGAATTTTATGCGCCTTTGGACTGCACTCGTGGAACCGATAAACTTTCAACATTTCGCTTTTTATAATATAAACGGATAAATTTGTTTTGAACACCTCGATTTAATATAATAATCTCGACCGGTTTCAGAAGTACCCTTCCCTCGTCAGGAATATGTTAAGACTAAACAACGGTATAAAATAATAGATATTCAAGAATATTTAGATGTCGAAGTGAGAGTCGACCAAAGGGGAAGAGGTAGTCAGTTATTTTCGGAAGAATAAAGGGATTCACTGGAAAAATATTTAAAAGAGGACTATGTGATAAATTTACTCGATTGATACACTAGAATTATTATTTAGGTATTTTGTAGTTTCCAATGTTTATAAATTGTCTAATCTTTTGCCTTTATTATTACGGTGAAGAATTTGAACTTCCGTATCTTTATTAAAAATATGATCGGTTGAAATGAGATGATTGGAAAACTCTGATAAAATTATTGTTATTTAAACATCGTAAGTATTCAGTGATTTTGATATTTACATTGCGCGATGTATTTCCTATGTAGAGCGAGATTTCGTAGAGCGAGGGGCAGTCATTGCAACATAGTTTGTAAATACCGTTTCGTTAAACTGTTATTTTTTATTTTATTTTATCGCAGGTTTAAATATATATTATATTTGCGCAAGTTCCAACGTGGAAGATACTCTCAGTATCGCCTTGGTGAAAGACCACCATTCGGAATTGAAACGTTGCTTGAAATGGTTTTTAGCCGTGTTTGGTGACCAGATCTGAATAGCCAGGTATTTCCCCACCTTCTTCTTCCCCTTCTCCTTCCTCTCCCCAATACCTTTGGATGCCATAGTCTCACTAGCTCCAGACGGTTGAGAGCAGTTGGAATTCTTGTGAGGACTCACCAAAAAAGAAAGGTGTTAGGTTAGGTTTCATACAATTTGTCATATAACAAATTTGCATTCTAAGTTGCTTATATGAAACTATACTATCAATACATTCCTTAATTCTAAGAATATAACTGTATAATTGAACACTGAAGCGGTACGACATTTACAGAAGGTTGTGTTACCATTTTCTATCCCAATGCGACTATTTTCGGTACATTTATTCATTTTCTTTCCGAGATATATTATCTTTTGAAGTATCCATTAACAATAAAACCCAGATAGCCTCGAAAATTTTAATATCGAGATCCATTTGTTACTGAAAAAATTATCGTAATAAAATAATGAGAAATGCATTTAGAGAAGAGTAATATTTTTTTGCATTCAAAATACCAATGGCTGTAGATGAAAAATAACTTCACCTACAACAATAGACTAAATGCTGGCGAACCCAGGTACGAAAGCCAGCTTAAAAATATCCCTTATATTGGTAGGTATCTAAACATCGAAACTAAAATCCAGATGTTAGTGTTTAGATAAGTAAAACACTAGTTACTTACACACTTTCGTTATTTTTAAACTTATCTCCAACTTGTCTTTCCTCTTTAATCATTGAAGAAGATATTATTAATAAATCTCAAATGAAACATGACACAGAAAATAAAAAAGGTATCAGTCGCATCTGGGAATCAACCCAGGACCTCTGTCTTACCGAGACAACGTTCTAACCACTGAGCTAATAAGATCTATTTATTTCACGTCTTACATATAAAGATATACATATTACCTTCTTCAATGATTAAATATTCCAATGAGTCTTATACGTTTCAATGAATTGAATTATTACTCAATTTTTTTTAATAACTTATTGCATTTTATTAAGTTCATTGTAATATTTAATCATTAAAGAAGATAATATTAACATATCCTAAATGTAACACGAAACCGAGAAAAACTCTAATCATCATAAAGATGGCAATAAAATGGGATTTAAAATGGAGGCTAATATTGACAAGTCTTGAATTTGAGGTATGACATCGATGAAGATGGCGTAAACTGAGCTGGTCTCATTAGCATAGTCGGTAAAGCGGTGGTCCCGGTAAGACAGAGGTGCTGGGTTCTAATCTCAGATGCGACTGAAATATTTTTATTTTCTGTCGTTTTTTTCCGTTTTCATATTTCATTTAGGTTATGTTAATATTATTTTCTACAATGATTGAATATTAAAATGAGGTTCTTAAATCTCAATAAAAATAATTTATAATAAAAAATTGATACCTTTTTATTTTGTGTGAATTATTATTCCTAGGTTGAAATATTCATCCCCACACAGCATTCCCAAAGATGACATAGGCCTTGAAGGAAATTATTTCCATCGGGGCCTCCTGTGTGGAGTTATTGTAAAAATATAAATAAATTTACATCTCTTTTTATTTTTTTTTTACTGCACAGTTTCAGTATATCTGTAAAACACTAATTATTTACACGCTTTCGATTTTTTTTTTATTAATTTCGTGTTTCTATATACATTCTTATCTTTCCTTAATTGAAATTTTTTTTATTTTTTTATTTTTGTTTAGTTTCAATATATCTGTAAAACATTAATTATTTATATATTTTTTAATTGTTATTCATGTTTCTGTAAATACAGTTAAGACATTTTAAATATATTTATTCACTGTATAGTTTTTATATTAACGTGCACGCCTTTCTTAAGTACAGGTAACGGTTTACATTTGGAAAGAATATATATTGTACAACATTGTATATTGCCCAAATCTGTTCATGTAGAATATGTAATAAACTTCTACCCCATAAATTTTAAAAAAAGTAACCCATTTTTTAATGCTTAAGAGTACTTACCTTTTTTCCTTTTTGTAGCAGGTGTTTACTAGTACCCTTCGACTCGAATTACACGATTAACAAGCTCTTTAAAAAGTCCAAAGAACTCAGATAAACGCAGACTCCGACCCTTCGAGCGATCTAATTTCTCTGCTCAGAATAACAAATAAGAGCGCTAGATAAAGGAATAATGCGACAAGATACCAGTTTTTACACTAAAGGGTTTTTTTACACAGTTTTTTTTATCAGACACGTGGTCTGTGGCACGTGCATGGGCTGCTGCGATGAGCCCAGCATCAGGAGGGTTGAAACTACCCCGACACTTTAAGTTAAGGGCTTAAGTTTAAGGGTTCATGTTTTGGAATTGCTCCTTAAAGGTCAAGTTACTAGGAGCAAGTCGTTAAATGTTTTAAACAGGTGATTGAGTTTTTGAGGCTGTCTGATAATCGTACAGGAAATTTAAATATAAAAATAATTGGAGAAAAATTTTGTGCAAACTCTGAAATAATTTTTCTGTGTAATTTAATTACCTGCATTCCTACGTAATCTGTACACATATGAACGTTTATTTTTGTTACAGTGCTAATATATTATGCTGATACTTTTGTGTTCATTTTAATAAAAACAAATATCAAATATGTGATTTTTTCATGATGCCATCGATATAATAATTGTTGGTCCATGGTGAGAGCTATTTTGTCTTCCATGGATATTATTCCATCTGCAGCTTCGATATATTATTGTGTGACTACACAGAAGATGCTATTATTTTTTTAATTTATTAGAGCAATTTAACGTAGTTTAATATAATTCATTATGGTAAAATATAATGCAAACATATTAAATTTATTTTCACATTAATAAACTATGTTTAGAAAATTATTATTATAAATGTTTATAAATATAACAATTATTATTTATTTTTTATGCACTGTTGTTTTCTTAATTTTATTTTTATATTAATTACTTTTTTAAATTTCTAATTCAAATTTATCAGTTAAAATTTTATGATATTTTTTTTATATTTTTGAATTATTTTTACATTTTAAAATAATTACTTACCTACTTTAATTACTTATTGTTGATTTTGTTTATGTATTAAATCTGTTTATTAATTGTCTATGATTGTCATTAATTTTTAGTATATTGTTTATCCCGATGAGGGAAGCTCTGCTTCTGAAACATATGGATATTTATATATTAAAAATGGTTTTGTAAACAAATTCTTCCTATTAATTATATTAATAATGACGCCAAAAAATAATTACACAACTTTCGAATAAATGACTTAATATAGGTAGTTTTGATTGTGCCCCACTTAAGACCAACTTAAAGGTTTCCTCTTGTTATCTACTATGTGCATAGCTAACAAATAAAATAAATCTGGTGAAATACTACAAGGCACCGTAGTAAAACATAATTTAAAGCATTTTAACAACATTATCACTTCTTTGTATTCTCTTAATAACCCAATCTCCCTCAACACACAATAAGTCACCATTCTCTCAAGATCTTCGGTCAGCTTCTCCAATGCTAACCACCTCACACCACAAATGAGCACGTACGAACAAAGTACAACAAAGTAGATGCAAAGACCAGCGCTGAACACAATTACAGCTTAATCTAGCTGCATAGTATTACTGTGATCAATCTTATTTTACGACGTTGCAGCTTCCTCGCGCACAATGAAGCGGTAATCTAAGGCTTTGTTATTGCCATGAAATATGCACTGCGCCGTAATGACTTTGTAATATACTTGCATAGTATTGCACAATTGTCGTAACCGCAAAAACCGAACTGTCCGCGGCGCAACGCGTTGCATTCCTGCTGCGGATTTACATGCGGCCATCGGTAGAAAGCTAATCGGATGTGTTGTACTTGCTGTTTACTTGGAAGTTTGCTACGTATGGTGAAGTGCAATAATACTTGTCAAGTGATCGCGAAGGCTGAGCGATATTGGGACGGTAGTAGTTGAAACTGAGAGGATGATAAAAAGAATATGGATGGCTTAGAGTTAAAGTGTTGTAACTATAAAACGGCTATTGTTAGGGAAAAAGTTTTTTTTTTTCAAAAAATCCAAAATGTTAAGTATGACGAAGTGTTCTTGATACTCGAGGTATTATTTTTATTAAATGATACCATGTTCCTTTTTAATTTAATTTAATTTAATTTATCGAAGGATGCAATCACTTTGTGGATTGACATTATAATCTAAATGAAAAATGTTTTGTTTTAAGTCACATAATTTTATTTCTTTATATATATTTCTGCATTCGAACAGTATCGGTTGGACTGAACCTTCTTTAGGAATGAACCCATATAAACTAAAATTAAAATACGGAGATATCATAATGGAGACAGAAAAAGTATGGGAAAGAGACAGCACATTAGGGTAGAACAGGACAGCATGAGAGTAGCGGGCGGTAGAGGGGTTGGTAGAGTGGTAGGGGAAGGAGAGGAGAAGAAAGGGAACATCCTTAAAATCGGACATTGTGTTAAATCAATTTTTTTATTTAAAATTTGTCAATTATTATTTTTATTTCATTTTGATATTTCTAATGCTTTGCGCCTTAATAACTTAGAAATAAATTAATTTTAGTTTATATGTGTACATTCCTGAAGAAGGTTGAGTCCAACCGAAACCGGTCGAATGCAGAAATATATATAAATAAATAAAATTATGTGACTTAACACAAAACGTTTTTCATTTAGTTTTTTTTTTTAGTTACAACATTTTAACTCTAAGCCATCGATATGTAGGTACTTCATTTTGTGTCCTTTATATACATTTTTGCTGTGATTCCACGGTACTCGTAATGTAATACAGGTAAACGTCTCATTTCAAAGGATTATTTTTGTTGAATATCACCTGAAGGGTGCTGTACAAAGTTTTAAAAATAACATTAACGTAAGATGAAGTTCAGTAGCTACCTAAGTTAAAAGATCTATATTCAGCCGGGTTAAATAAGGTTTTTTTTTAAAGAAAGACTAACATTTCTGGGTTACAAATAAACTGTCGATATTTGAAAATCTTCTGCTGCCATCACAGTAAGCGGAAGATATTGCCTGTTTCGTGATGAAGATAAATGGATAGCCTAAAAATTGAACTCAAAACGCCTGGGTGGGACCCAATGCCAACTTAGCCACTGACCAGTCTATTATAAAAGTAATACAAAAAAATGTATTTACATTTTTATAAATGTCTCCGACTGCATGGTGTGACGAAGTATGCTTTCAATTTAACAATTTAAAGAAGACAAGGAAGTTTATAGATTTTTGCAATTGAACAATTTATTTGATATGCGTACTGATTGTGAAAACATGACCTAATAATGAATTTCTTCAATAAATGTATAATTACTTTGTGGTGTCATTACTAATGAAATTCGTACGAAATGCTTTGTGCACACCACTGTTTAATATATAAATATCAACATGTTTCTGAAGCGAAGCTATCTAAACATATCTATATAAACACATATCTGTGTATTCATAAATTGGTGAATACAAATTATATTATTTAATTTCTTTTATAGGTAAATATAGTTGAGCCAAGTGAAGTTAAATGAAAACCAGAGATTCAAGTAATTTGGTAAATTTCTATGGGCTATCGCTAAGTATATCTTGCCACTACAGATGTATAGTCGACACATTCGCATAAGATTTGGTCTGGATATTCAGATCTGATTACCAAATACGACTAAAGCCATTTCTAGCAACGTTTCGATTCTAAGTGGTGGCTATAACCAACCAGTAGGATTGTTTTCTATAAAAGGATTCATGGTATCCGGACGACCAGGTCAGCCTGAACTCTAAATGTCAAATTTCTTCATAGCGAGTCCTGTCAAGCGGTGATTTACAGTCGTCAGATGGTGAAGAATCCTCACCGTGAAATTACGTTTCCATTAGAAGGCTGTAAACAATAATAATATGCACATTTTTACGACTTCCACGAACTGATACCAATGAGAACGTGCTTCGAACTAAACATGTTTCTTTTCACGAGCAAATATCATTTTGAGTCTAGTTTTTAGACATGCCTGCTTAATTTGCTCTCGTGTCCTGAAAAGTAAATAATCTATCTGTGAAACAAAAACATTAAATATGTGCTGAAGCAGCAAATACTCCGGAACGGTGAGCTTTGAGGTCATGATTTTGCGCAACTTTTTTAAGTATATAGCAGTGGCATGCACAGAGATTGAAATTACGGTAGGCAGTAGACAAACAGCGAATTAATTGATAATATAAAAAAAAAATACCCCGGCAAACATCCTTAGTACAAGTTTTCACTAAGAATGGCCAAGCTGATGGCTGTAGCCTGTCGGTATCTTTGTCGGAATTACTCAAGCCATTTGAAATATCCAAATTACCGCTTTATTTACGCATATTGTAAGCCAATTACCAGATATATAAAATGTCCATATTTTTTTTGCTAAATAAACACAGACAATATTTTTATCGAAAGTCAACCTGGTTTTATTATTATTTTGTTAGTTAAGTGGTTCTAATTAATATATTGTAATAATATGGATTTGACTGGGAGTGGGAATGCGGGAGAAGAGAGGAGGAAGGTTGGGAAAGTGCAGTTACGGGAGACGGAGCATTTGTAAGACTTACCCGGTGAGGGGTTTCTTCCAGGGAGCTCGGCTCTGGACCTTTGACTAGCTCAGTTTCGGCAGGCCTAGGAGCTCCTCTGCAGGATCGTGGGCCGACAGGCGGTCTTATAATTGGGAACCAGACTCGAATACTTTGTTAAATGAAACTCCCGTATGCTTTCAAACTCAGTAGTTTAATTATGAGGAAGGTACAGACAGGGTGAATGTAGTTATGGTGAACAGTAGGCTAACCTAACCTCAAAATAATGTTACGGGCAAATTCTCTCTGATAATCTCTAAAACGGGCATGTAAACTGTGACTTGAATAAAATACAACACTAACAGAGGGGGAAATGTAAAGACAGCTCACGGTTTAGGTTGTAGAGGCAATGGGTTTTCTGGGGAGGCAATTATTAGCTCTCCGAGGCGTAGCGTGGCAGGGCGGGAAGCCATCTTCAGTGCAGGTGCAGTGAGTGTGTTCCTTAGGCGGGCTCCGGGCGGTGAATGGCCGTGTGTTGGGCAGAGCGTCGGATGTTTCTTTTTTGCGAGGTCTTGCTTTCGGCCGCTTGAGGCGCTGTTGTCTAACGAGAGCTAGTTTTATGGACTATTTTCGTTATGTAACAATATGTATCAACAGATGGCACTGATTGCTACATTTTTCATACGAGTAGGGTAGGCAGTGCCTGTGTGCCTATATGAAATGCATGCATCTAGTCTATATAGGTAGAATCAAATATTTTTCAAATAACAACGTCATTTCTAAAATGATTAGGAATTTTTAAATATTTATTTAATTATAATTTCTTCAAAAGGATTTGTATTCACTTTGTGGAGTCATTATTAATAAATGTTATAAATAAATAAAAAAAGTGTTAATAGTCAATTAAGTATAATTAATATATATTTTTTTAAATAGCTATCTCCTGAATTTATTTTTAAATTAATATTAATAGTAAAAATAATTTCTCTTTTTAATTTCTAATTTTAATTTGTAAGTCAATGTTTTATAATAATTTTTTTATTAACATTTTTGATTCATTACTTACCTACTTTGATCAATTTTTGTATATGTTTATAATTTGTCTATTCTTACATTAATGTGTCCTATGTTTATCATTTGTCTATACTTGACATTATTATTTTTTAGTATTCTGTATGTCCTGATGAGGAAAGCTTCGCTTTCGAAACATGTTGATATCCATATATTAAAGAAGTGATAATTACAAAGCAATTTTTAATTTATTTATTTATTTTACTCACCAAAAATAAGACAAAATATTTTCATTTGTCCAATGAAAAATACATTTTCAGATATAAATTTTTAAATCTATATACCTACTTTTTGAATAGTTATCGATGATCTATTTCTATAGTCACACATTTAATAAACCACAGATTTAAAAAAAATTAAATGTCTCCTTTCAACACCGATAAAAAGGTGTTTTTAAAATTTTTGATACATGAAGTTATGAGCTCTCACTCACAAACCGGATAATATTTGAGTTTTTTCTCTGTTGAAATAGGATCAGACAAAATTGAATCACCAAGTCAAAATCGGCATTTCTCCCCGTAGAAATACGAGTAGGTTATCGTTATTAGTCACTACCTAAGTTCTTTGAAAACATGTGCCTATAAGATGAAACAAAATAATATTTAAAAAGCATATTTATGCATTTCATTAATATTATAAAGCCATCTTGAGGTGATTCTTCTCAAAAATAACTAAATCGATGTTCTATTAAATACGTACTTCCCAATGATTAAATTATAATAGATATCAGTGGCGTACATTGGTAGATGGTTACAGGTAGGCTCTGTATAGTTTTTAAAGGTCGGATGAATTTGACGTAGTTATGCAGAAAACGTACAACCCACAAATTGCCAAAATCGACCTTTTTATATTTTCCTACAAATAAACACGAGATCTTTATTTGCTTAAAACATCCAAGCTTCCTCACCTTCCTCTGCCTCTTCTTCTTCCCCTCCCCAACACCTTCAGCCTCACAACATTCCCCAATTGGGGATGCCATAGTCTCACTGGCTCCAGATGGTAGGGAGCAACTGGGACTCTTGTGAGGTATTCATATAAAAAAAAAAGCTTCAAATATAAAAACAACATACAAAAAAAACTGATAATTACTCCACAAATGGCGTAATATTTCATATTTTCAAATGCCTTTTTCTCAGCTTCATCATTTTTGGGTTAGATGCTTTCTGCATAAATACATCCAATAGTGCATTGAATATTTGAAAATGAGTTCAATTTCTCGGCTGACTAAGACCTCCATGATTCACAAGCAACGTCTTCCGGTTATAATGATGGTAGTAGGAGATTTTCAAATATTGTCAGGTTATTCGTAACCCTGGAATGTTTCAAATTTCTTTCTTTAAAAAAAAAACTTCCACTGATTGTTGTGACCAACTGAATAAATTAACGTACAAGTTCCTTATCAAATTCATGTGGTCTAAAGGATTACGAACTTTGTGAATGTGGACATATTCAAACAACAGAACACATCGTGCGTTTCCCTATGGCACATCTGTGCTGAACCAAGTGACTCCCGATGCCGTCGACTGGCTGAATAATCTCAGCATCCCACTATGACCTTCACCAACTCTCCTCCACCATACGAAAAAGAAGAAATAAACGTTTTGATTTGAATTTTGTCGTGTTTTTTACAATAAGGAACTCCAGTGAAAAAATATAATGGCTTTAAAAATATGTATTCATATAGATCAGTAAACGCCGATTCTGAATATAGAACTTTTATTATATATAAATTATAGTTAGAATTTATAAATCGTTATATATAAGTGAATAAAAAACATCTCATCAAAAGACCTTGTTATGTTGGTACCATTGCATTTGGAACATCTGACATCAAGTGCGCATTCTGTTTTTGGATTAGTACGAACATTTATTTTTCAAGTTTGTTTTGTATTTTAAATATGTGTTTTTTTTTTTAATTTTGGCGATATTTAATAACTGATTTTGGGTGATTTTAAGCTCTATAATTTTTGTTCAATATACATAAAAAAAACTATTATTAGTTAAATAAATTAAAGCATACATGAACAAACCAATTATCAATACGAATATCATGATAATATTAATCCTCAATACTATTATTATTCTTCAACTTAAAAATTATGAAAAGGTGCATAATTTTATTACTTATGTTTAGTTGTAATTTACTATGAATAGAATATAAAATTATTTACAAATAATAAATGGTAAAGCTCATCCTTGTTTCGACATTTGACATTTGACAAAACCGGCCGACCATAGATTTGGAGCGTTTTGGCGGGCTTTAAAAAATTTAAACTTTGAAATTTATTTTAACTACGAAAACTAATTTTAGAAAAAAACTAAATATACTGGTATTTAAGTTTGAACGTCATTATTCTTAAGGTAGGCACAGCTTTCCAACATACCAGAAAAAGGCTTATTTGTTGTAAGTACTAAAAAATAGAGTATTTTGAATTTACAATACCTAATCAATGGGAACTCATCAGGGTCTAAAGCGATGATTTTTTAGCTACGCCGCAACAGTGTATTTATTTTGCTAAATTGCGTCAAAAGATCAAAAAGCTTAATTCCAACTTTGCCCTTCCGGCAGTACTTAGACATTTTTAAATTCTCTCTACGAAATTGTGCCAATTTCCTTCCATCCCCCGCACTTTTCAAACACGAGTTCATCGTGTATTTATAAATAATTATATTTCAATTAGACTACAATGATGATTCCTCTAAGACAATTACACTCCTAGCCATCACACCGCCGCCCAAGGAATGCAATCAGGTGGAATTCCTGTCTCGGGCCCGGCCAGTCAAAAAGTTAATTAAGTGCCGAGGAAATAGTTGGCGAGCGTGTTGGACCGTTGCAGAGGAAAATATATCGCCCGGCATTACGTTGACTGATGGGCGGGATGAATCATATGGCCAGAGAGCGCTGCAACGGTCGCGCTAATGAAGTTATATATGCAAAGGCTTGCAGGGTTTTTGGCGAAGGGATAAGCGACGGGGATGGGGTCAAATTATCGCATTGAGAAGGATATCGAACAGCAAATTTCACTTTGGACTTTGATAAATTTCTTTATTTTTTTCCGTATGAAGTTGTAAATTTTCTCTGTTGAAAGTAGAACTGTACTCGTATCAGTTAACGTTAGTTTCATGTCCACGATGAGCGGCGTGTTCTCCTACAACGCCTTCCACCAATCTTCCGTGGATTTTCAGATCTGTTGTGTCGTCTTTTATCTATATGTAATATTTACCCTCTTAATGTTAACAAGATATTTGAGCTTTCATATTTTTGTATCCTGTCCATTTTTGTAATTTTTGTTATTCGATGAAAAACCTCTACGCAGTCACTTAGATTCTAGTCACCTTAATGGTCCAGGGTAACTAGTGGGTGTGTTTATATTCATTAGTCATATGGTATAGGTAGTCTAGTCACAAAATAACGCAAATCACCGTTTCAAGCAACTTTGTAGATTCTGAATGGCACTTCCACTCTGAAATGAAGTGCAAATACATATTTAGTATAATTATTAGATTTACGTACTTGAAAAATTTCATGAAGTTTTTATTAGTTGTAATACCTACC
The DNA here is from genome assembly GCA_022606495.2 of Halesus radiatus. Lineage (NCBI taxonomy): Eukaryota > Metazoa > Arthropoda > Insecta > Trichoptera > Limnephilidae > Halesus > Halesus radiatus. The sequence continues at coordinate 12,202 of JAHDVE020011104.1, forward strand.
GGGTTTTTTGCTACAAAGGTCGCCAAAGTTTGAATCAAAAACATTTTTTTTAATGAAAGCAAATTTAATAATGGTATTATTAAGTTCTGCTAGTATTTTAGTTTTGATTATTGTGACAGCTGTCTCGGCTTTTAAAGCTATTTTAAAACTGTGGTTAGGAAGCATTGTGATGACTTACTTTTATGACTTTCTTTATCCCTACTCAATTTTTAATTTTATCGTGTTTGATATAATTTACTAATATTTTCGATAAAACCGAGCCCAAAGTCTTACATCTGGAAAGAAAGGGAATTAAATTAAATTTATTGGAACCACCAGAGAAAAAACAAAAGAACTAATGATCTTAATATAATCTTAATAAATAATATCTATTGTCCACTTATTAGTATTATCACGAAATCTAAACAATATAATTCTTCAAAATAATTAATTAATTAAGGGATTTATCACACACATTGACTTAATAGTATTCATGGCATTTTTAAACTATTAGCAAAACCCACCATCGTTAAAAGCGGGGAAAAAAGATTACAACTCTAAGTAACTCACAAACAATTTTATGAATCACAATTATTTTCTGGGTAAATCGGTTTTTAATGAAAACATTAATAAATCATTTCAAACACCATAAAAAATGGGTAAGCGTAAATAAAATCATATGAGCACATTCTGAAAATGGTTTTGAATGCCGAAACAGCTGTAACATTAATAAAAAAATATATAATCACAGAACTTAAAACTAATATTACTAAATTTGATTTATTTTAAATTACAAGTAAATTAATGGAGTTCTACGAATTAAACAAAATTAAAATTAACGAAATAAATTAGTTAAAATATAATTGTAATATTGCAGATATTAATATAAAATTAATGAGTTCCTCAGAATGAATAGAATAACCCCCAATGCTTCTAACGACACACTCCTCGAGACTCTGCGCCCCGCAGACCGATAGCTCCGGCTTCAGAGTGTCACCTGGATTCCTGACGAATGAATCTAACGACCAACGAATCCATCTAACGGATAACGGATTTATCGACACGTCCAACGGATAGCCAGCGTCGAATTAGCGACCACTAAATTTTATTTGTACGAGAGACGAGAGACGGAATGTGACCGGTATGTTGTTGATGGATTGATGAATCGGAACGTTTGATGCTGTTTCATTGTTAGACTGTTCAACATAAAGCAACTGAACATGTAAGTTTGTATGAGAATTAAGCAGGTACCTAATTTTAGATCTGTTTACGGAATTAAATGCTGAAAGTAAACGAGTTCTTATTTTCTGAAAGACCGTTTTAATGCAAAGCGTAAGATAATAGTGACAATCAAATCATTTAAAGCAATTCCAGACAGAAAAATAGTACATATCCTTATCATTGGCAGTTCGTAGCCTCTCATTTCTGAGTCCAATCGGAGATTCAAAGAAGTGAGAAAAAATCCTTTTAAAATATGCTGTTTCTCTTTTCCATATTACACGTTTTTTCCCTAGATCTAAAGGAATTTCATCATATCATTGCACCAGAAATGAGCTACCTAGTAACAAGAAACAATTCGGCGTGGAATCCATAAAGGCTGAAAAGTTGTGCCTACCTTAAGAAAAACGAAAAAGGTAAAACACTTAATACGTTTTGCAACAAAACTCCACAATATCCTCCCTCTAGATATAAAACGAATAGAAAAGTTTAATGAGTTCAAGTCAAAAATTAAAGTCTGTCTGAAAGAAAATAATGAAATAGGGTTAAAAAACGACGAAGAAGACGCACCTAATTAGGTGACATCGAATTAAATAACTCTAGTCCGCCTTAATACAGAACCCTCTAGTGAGGACTTAGAAAAAATACTCTCAAATAGTTTACAAAATATAATATTTAGTATACCATTTTCTATTTTGAACTGTTATTCTGTAACCATTTTTATACTTACACCCTACTTTTCATTTTATATGCTTATTTACATACGCAAATAAAAAAAAAGTTGTACAAATTTCTTTCGATCAAGATGTATTTTTCTATGAATTAAGGAACTTGTATACTCATTTATTCAGTTTGCTACAACACTCGGCGAAAAATTATAATAAAATTACTATTTTCAAAGATTCAATGCACAATTTCAAATCCAATACACAGCCTACGCACGCCACTGAATATAGGTACAGCCAATGTAATATGAAAATCACAATTTACGTAAGAAACTTTTCTGTTCGTTTTTTTTTACATTAAAAGGTATTATGTAACGATAGGCACAGAAAATATTTTGTTGATTGTTGCAAAATACTATTCCGCACAAACTTGTCGTTAACAATTCTTCACAGAGCTGTGTACACAGTGGCTGAAGGGCAGTATAACCTATACGGACTGGTGTATTTTTTTTTAATCTTTGTTTAAAGTGTGGGTGAATTATGATCCTTTTTTTTTAATTTTTAATCTTTTTTGTGAGAGTTCACCGCACAATTTGGGAGGCAGGTATGGGTACCGTCGCCCGAGAACCGTTAATTAGATAACCACCACCTCTGCCATAGGTCATCGCAAGTAGTTCGCAATGTTTGACGACTTATTAGGGGTGCCCGGGTTAATGGGGGTGAGGTTTGTCTAGGTCTCGGCGGCCGATGCGTCTGCCTACCAGCTGACACACTGACTCCCAGATTCCTAGCTACCCCTCAAACTCCTTTCCTTCCCAGAGCTTCCTCTCCTTCCTATTCTTAAAAGACCCTACACACAGCATCCTCAAAGAAGAGACAGGCTCTGAGGGAAATTATTTTCTTCAGAGCCTCCTGTATGGAGTTAGGCCCTTCGCACACGAGGCGACACAAGTATCTGATACTCGGATTGGATTACTTCTATAACGCCGTTTTCGTGGGAAAATCACCTCAAGGGGAATATCTTCGCGACTACCGCAATACATCTGCAAGGAAGTTCATACACGGGAACACGTCGCCGACATTTTGTCGACTCGTCAGTGATTTCACTCAAGTCGCCGAGACTTTATGTATTAATTAATCGAACATGCTACACTATCGCCTCTAGCGGCCCGGGCTCAAGGCTTCCAGACTGTGTGGTTGTTTTAATAAATATTTTATTTTCTTTGTAAACAATTAGAAGAGTTAATACAATCCTAATAGCCTCGTTTAAATATAAATATCCGCTTTGAAATTGGTTAACTGATACGTTCCTAACTAATATACTCGTGGGAGATTTCATGCACCCTTTTATGCTCCGAAAGCGAGAACTTATCAGAATTCGCCAATCAACAGAGCGACTCAAGTGCTTAACGATGTTGCATTGATCGTTGATATTTTTAATATCTCTTACAGACAGTTTAGTGTATATTTTGTACCCATCGAACAAAATAGTTGTAAAACTGCCCCCATGACTTTTTGTATATGTACTCGTATATACATTAACAAAAAACATCATATGTACTTCAATTTATTTTTTGAATTTTCGATTTAGAATACATTTCACAGAAAATCTATTAAAATGTATGGAAAATTTGAAAACCCATTTTTGCCAACTCGCGCCGCTAGGGGCGCTGGTGTGGCAAGTCATCTCAAATGGTAAATGTCAAGAGCTGCGCGTATTATTGTATTTATACTGTATTTGTTATTAAGAAAAAATATTGACAGTACATTATTTGCGTCGCATAACCACTTTTCGGCACTATCCTTTATTCTCTTGTGTTTTTCTAATGCGCTTCATTTGATAAATTAATATTGATTCAATATTCATATTTTGTGCACGTAAATTGCCTGTAGTCGTTTCAATGATAATATTTGTGTTCTCACAACGAGGCGACCAATTGAAACCTACGAACAAAGTGAAGTGTGAAGCTATTGGCGGGTAGGTATGTTAGCTGAATTTGCATAATACATAGATGCGCTTGCTTAGTCGTTAGAGTCGAGTGGACAAATAATTGGGAGTTCAATCCTCTGCTAGTTAAGTCCTCCATCGTTGCGATAACCAACAGCTCCGCCGTAGGTCACCCCAAGTGGTCGGCTACGTTTGGTGACTTACCAGGGGTTCTCGGGTTTATGAGGTGAGGTTTGTCTTGTCTTGTTGGCGGTGGATGTGTCTGCCCACCAGCTACGTGAAGTAGACCCCTTGACCTCTCCAGCCAACCAGATTCTATCGACCTTGCACTGCAGTGGGAGGGATTGATTAATACGTCCGTCAATCCTGGACATGCTGACCCCCGGATTCCTACACACCCCTCACACCTATTTACTTCTCAGAACTGTTCAGCAATATTTTCCCCTTATAAATTATACTATACAGTCGATTACAGTTCGCAATGCAGATTACAGCTCGCAATACACGGGTTAAGATATTATGTAAACTGTCTAAGATTGCATTAGAAATCACGCATAGGCGAACCAACTTAATAGGTATAATATGTTAACAGATTCGTGTTCATTCATTTATTTATTATATACATACACAGAAATTTAATGTGCTACATCTGTAATCTCTGTAAAATTGGTATACGATTGTTTTGTGGAGAATGTGTTATTTTATTAATATTCGACTTAATTTCATAGTGCAGTTTTTTAAAGGGAAATCCGCCCAAGGGGCATTAAGATGTCTCATTGTTTGACCATAAAATTGTTTATATTGCCTAACTAACTAACGATCACGCAGTTTCCCCACAGGGGTGGTGAGCAGAGAGGACGAACCGCCAAACAACTCGATTTTGGCATACACTTCTTGCCTCATTCACATTCACACAACTCCTTATACATTCTCTTCTGTTATTCCGACTTCTGACATGGCCCGACTCAAGTATTTGATTCACTTGATCGTGCCATGTCTTCCTCGGACGTCTTCGGTTTCTTCTTCCATTCACATTCGCGTCGTATATTCTCCTTAATCTTACTCATTACAATTTTTAAAATTCTTATCAGCTTTGCATTATTTACCAAACTAAACATTTTTCACACGATCATACATTGTTTTGCCACACATTTGCCTCAAAGATCTCATTTCTACGGCATTCAGTCTACTTTCATCCTTCCTCTCTCAGTTTCATGCCTCAATGCCATACCTCAGGGTTGGTATCAGCACTCCACTGTGGACTGCTAGCTTCGCTTTTTTGGACAACTTTTTGCTAGGGTCAACTGCGTTCAGTCCTCCAGTCTCTCGTAAACATACTTCCCAAATACGAAAACTCATTCGTACAAGGGTATTAAGATCTTCCATTGTTTGAACATAAAATTGTTTATATTACCTATTTGTAATATTGCTGAAGTTTACTTTCAGGATACCACGAAGAATTCAAAAAGTAAATGGAAAACACGTTTATTTAGTACTTCATTCTTCTCCAGGATATTGTAGAAGTTTCTTGGCCATATCGCCGTTTAAAATCTGAGCTCAACCCCCGATAAAATCAATATCCCCGCCAAAGGAAAACTTTCTAGCCCAACTTATGGCCCATTACACCGCAGAGTGGTCAGAATGTGACATTATCGGTCCGCCGCGGGTATTTCGGGCGAGGAATTCGCGGACGGGCCCATTCTAAGCGGCTGGACCCTGTTGGCCCGACCTGACCGCATAGTTCCCAGTTTCCAACTAGGAACGAGACACTTGGATAGCTTCTGAAAAATATACGCTCCCGATGGTTCGTGCATATCTACTCTTTTATTCTGTGCTCCGGGTATCCCAAAGGAAAAAAAAATGTATACATTTTCGCCATTGCACAATTTTTTCACTGACTTGTGAAAAGAATACAACGTTTTTCTTATGTGATTACCACAGTTGAGTCATACCAATAATTCAATAAATACCAACTCTTCTTGTGCCAATCATCTAATAAATGTAACATCAATAGAAAGGGAGAAACAAATAACCATGTAAAACTATCATCTCTATAATTAAATTTTTCTAAAACTGTGTTCATCTGAAGCGACCTGCCAGGTAAGTATGTTTTTCTGTATCTGTCTGTACATAATTAGTTAAGAAATATTTGTACAGCGCCCTTGAGGTGATTTCTCACAAAAACGGCGCTAATCAAGTCATCCAACTATTATTATTATTATTATTATAACTGCCCGGAACAAGTGAGTCTGTCTATATATTAATTGTTTTTGTGTTTAATTCGTAGAACTCCATTTAATTTTTAAAAAATTTAAAGTAAATCAAATTTAATAATGTTATTATTAAGTTCTGCAAGTATTTTTAGTTGTTATTATTGTCACAGCTGTTTCGGCGTTTAAGGCCATTTTCAAACTGTGGTTAATCCACATTGCGACGACTTATTTATATGATTTAATTTACCCCCACTCCTTTAAAATTTGGATGGATGGGTAATGATTTATTATCGGTAAAACCGATTTAGTTAGAAAACAATTAAAGTTCTGAAGTCTGTGAGGTTTTCACATTTATAATGTGTTTTTAGTCGTATTTTGCTGACAATGTTTTCTTAATTGAGCATTTAAATGTGTTGTATTGTTTTGATAATGTTAACATACTGAGAAGCGGTGAGTATATAATTTTCCTTACTTTATTAATTAATCTTATATTAGGGTCGTTAGTTCGTTTGTTAATTTCTAATTGTTCAAGTAAATTTAATCTTAGGACCTTTCTTTCTATATGTAAGGGTTTAGGTTTGTTGTTGTCAAGCGGGACGTGATTATTTACTAAAAGATGTTCTGCGAATTCTTTGCGAGTCTGTCTATGCCTATGTCATTCCCAATTAAGGGTAGGTATGAGTAGGTATCTAGGTTATGAGATTTTAGAAAGCAGGAATGGGAGTAAGATGGGGAAGGTTGTGAAGTAGGCATCTGACCGCAGCACTGGCGTGCAGTCCATAAATAATGAAAAACTGTGTCTATCCTAAGGAAAATGTTACGTTAAAATATATTGAAAGACAACAGGGAAAAATTTGCGATAAATTTCTGTCGCAGTTCATGTGATAATAATTCAATTCAAAGGCGGAATAAATGGTCATTTTCAAATACTCATTGGACAGTTCATACTAGCGATGGGTCATGACTTACTTTGTTAAGAGCGGGAATCACGGTATCAGCTCAACATTTTCGTACGATTTAATTTAAGGACGGCCCATTTAAGAGCTGGCACATATTAAGAGCTGACTCCCAGTTCAGGAGCTCATACCTCAATTCACACTACTTCCAGCTCCCGGCATATTGATGTAGGTACAAAACGTCCAGATGCCAGACTGTCAGGCGCCGTTCATATATTGTACATTGCCTACACGTATAAATGCGGTAATTATTCTTATCTCTATACGCGAATGTGAACCCTTGAAATCTGTTTTAAGATGCGTTATGGCGCCAAATATTAATTGCAAGTCCCACATAATTCATAATTTAGCCTTGCAGAAATTAGACACGTATACGTTGATTTTATATAAACAAATTAGAATAAAGGACCTTATTTAAAGATGCGTCATCATAGAAATGCGTAAGAACACTATCGAACATCTGAGATACGTAGATAAATAAACAACCTTTCTTAAGTGGTTCCAAAGTTTGTCAAAAATAGTCACAGTTCAATTGAGCCGTGGTACAGTTTACCAGGAGTCATAAGCTTACGGCTCATCAAAATGAGCCGGCAAAAATGAACGGCTCGTTCATGAACGACTCATCGCTAGTTCATACCTGCACTTGAAAAACTACACACAGCCTACTTTTCATCATATAGCAATGCATGCCTCTGCTATGTTACCTCTTGTACGTTACTATGTTCAAATTATATTATTAATTTAGAATTCTAAACTTGTACTATCGCAAAAGGAGTTTGTTTGTTGTAGAAGTGCGAACATTGATTTTACGTCAATGTCAATAATGTCTAAAGAGTGTATTTGGCATGTTCTCTGTGGTTTTATAAAAAAATGCACGTAAGCCTTGCTATTTTCATTACCTACCCATAGTTGAAATGTTACTTCTATTGGTTTTTATAAACCGTCAAGACTATGTCAAATACCCACGGTTGTTTCAGTGTTTTTCATTGATATTTACGTTTGAATTTCGCTGCCTCTATTTTGTTTGTGTATATAATCAATAAATACAAATTATGGCCAACTGAATAAATAAGTTTTATTTTTCTTAGGATGGGAACAGTTTTTCAGCCTTTATGGACTGAATGCCACTGCAACCATTTCGGGCAACTCTAAGCAATTTTACTAGGCACCTTAAATCTTTACATACCTCTTCCAGACATCAACCCACTTAAAACATTGATTTCACAAAGCAAACCGGGACGAGGCTCCGGTAGGCAAAATGTTCGATTTCAACAACTATTTTTTTAAATTTGTTTGTTTCCATCCTTAGAGTAACAAAATATCTCTCAGTTTCTATCTTGGATCTCTCACGAGTGGCGTGCACTCCATAAATACTGAAAAGTTGTGCCTACCTTAAGAAAAACGAGCGTAAAAATAAATTCTTAAGTATTATTTGGAAAAAAAACGTCATTTAATTTGTACACCCTTTTCGGCATTTTCGAAAAAAACATGTATTTCACCAATCACAAATATTTACGGAATACACAAAAATGCCTTTAAATATTGAGATGAATTGTTCGTTGGCGGGTGTAGCAGTGACGTGCATTGATCTATGACCAAAGCTAGGTTTTGTGTAGTTTTCATGTTCGGGTACCTATCCATTGAATGCTTGATAACGGTTATTTTATCGTCTTACAAAAAAAACGTAAATGTATCATTCATTGTTACTTAAAAAAAACTGTTCACAAATTTATGAAAAAAATAAGTTTTCATTAAAAAAAAATATTTTCATTAATAGGTCGTTTTTAATTGGGTAGGTACAGTTTTTCAGCCCTTTTGGTCGGCACGCCACTGGGGTGATGCGGTGTATGAAATGGAATAATTTGTTATTGAAAGTTTAAAGTCCTTTAAGAAATTTATGAAAATACTTTATATAATGTTAGTTTTACAAAAATATGTTGTATTTTTATTAGTTTCTTGAAGGTTTTGAGCTTTGATACTAAAGTTTTTTATTTTCTAAAATAATTCGATTAGCACCATTACGTTTCATTTAGCCTTAAAATATACCTCCCAGGGGCGTGCAGTTCAGATGCTATAAAACTGTGCGTGTGCTCAATAAAATAAATAGGAACATTTTTTTCCATTTCTTACGTCCCTTTTTGAATGCTATTAATTTAGGAAGAAGTAGGAAAATAACACCAAACAAAAAACTACTAAACTAGAATATCGACTGATTCTTGTTGGAATCGCATTAAAATATAGAATGTGGTAGGTATATAAATTACCTTAACCTATATAAATTGCGTTTAGATCTTTGATAAAATAATAAATCGTAAAAATAATCAATGATAATTATTTGACTGAACTTAATTAAAAAAAAAAATTGACGTTAAAATAAACTGATTTTTAACAGCAGATAGGTAGGTACTTGTATTTTTTGTATTGTAAGTAGTTAGCATTAGTTTGCATTGCCCCGTTATAAAAGGTAGGCTGTGTGTAGTTGTTCAAGTTAGGGTACGAATTGTGCATTGCATGTTTAAAAATTGCCATCTATCTCTGATTGCTGTGACTTGATGAATAAATAAGAGTTCAAGTTTCTTAACAAACTCATGGAAAAAATACATTGTTATCATAAATTCGCCGAATTTTTGCATTATCCTGTAATTTATTTTTATGGTTTGTTTTTCTTAGGGTAGGCACAGCTTTTCAGTCGTAATGGAATGCACGGCGCATGCCACTGCTAGTTTGTATCATAGAAAAAGTAAATAAAACTGCGCAGAAAATATAATAATAATAATTGGATGATTTGTATAGCGCCGTTTTTGTGAATAATCACCTCAAGGGCGCTGTACAATTTGCTATTTAAACTAACATCCACTCAAATCACAATCAGTCGGCAGAAACTTAAGAACTTAATTTTAACATTTTTTCAACAATTTAAAAAAAAAACTTTTCCATTAGACATCAACAGAATATACACTACGACACGTCTGCATCGCGCGAATTTCCATCGCGTAGTGAAGTGATAGCTCGCCAAGACTGGCGCTGAGTCTGCCCCCCACTGCCCCGCACCTCTCCCTCCCCCCTCCTTCACCCGGTGGCGGGTCACCCCCGCCAGGCGGCGGGGCAGGCCCTCTGGCCCGGACCACGCCCCTATATTTTTAAACTTTGAATTTGGAATGCGGGATATTTTCCTCTTGGCGACGTAGATTTTCCTCTCAGGTTTTTAAACATAATTTTACAACCTAACGAATCGGGTTGTTTACTTGTTTCTCTAATCGATATCATTAATCAATTTTACTTAGATAATATATGTGTAGGTACCTAATTTTGCAGAACTTTTTTCAATACATATTTCAAATGAATATTTTTTTCTTTCGGTTGTTTATTTTTCCTTTATCATCAGATTTAAGTCAATGGGTTCCTTCCATAAACTTACAGGAACAATAATTGTTGCAGAAATTGTAGATTTGCAAAATTTAACAAAATTAAAAAATCAACGCAGACATTAATATTTGTTTCAAAAAGGTCAGATACCAAGGTTAGGTTAAACTTGAAAACTTCGACAATAAAACTTTAATCCCTTTGGTTAAGTTTACTTTCCTACCTAATTTCGATATTTACCTATAGGTACCTACCTTCCTATAGATACATATGAGTAAATCAATACGAATATCACGTAAAAAAATGACCTTAGTAATTCAAATAAACCTTTCCGTAGTAAGAATCTCTGCGGAAAATCTGACGCGATGTTTTTCCAACTAATACCTACCCAGCCCCACATAGTTTAATCAGTATTAAATATTATTTAAATCAGTATAAAAAAACACTAAAACAAGGGCTGATGAGTAATGTCATTCTCTAGTAAGAATTCAACCTGAGCATTAGAATATCTGTCAGAAATATCTATCAATAACATGATACTACCCAGGTCCTACCTAGACCAGTATTTTTTTAAGAGTAGGTACTTACAATTATAATAAAGCATTCGAAAAAAGAATACTTTTTTTATAATGTATCAATGAAAGCTTTCCTTGCAAGAATCCAGCGTAACATTTTTCGCGACGCTTTCCGAACGCCTTTTGAAATGTACGCCGCTACGTTCCAATGTTCCTACGGGCCCGCCCGGTCACGGATCAGGCCAATAGGCGGCCTGCCCCGCCGGGGGGGCGTGGGGCGGGGGGGATGGGATGGGTACAGGGCAGGGGGCACGGGGCGGGGGGGGGATCACCGGGCCTTTGACTCGCTCGAGTCACAGGGGCCGCGACACTGCTATAGTTCAGCGGTGTGCCAAACGGTGCTGCGATCTCTTGCGACCCATGCGCTCCGTGTCGTGATCCTTGATTAACACCGGCGTTTCGGCGCGTTTTCTCGCACTTTTTCCAACATACAAACTTGAATATTTCTTGCACGTTGAAATTTTTTAACAAAATATTTTTTGTTAGTGTGTTAAAAATTTTGAAAAAAAAAACTATAAAAAAATAATTTGAACTTTATGTCGAATTTATTTTACATAAATTTTTTATTTGTGTTAAATTTTGCTTTTGCGATTATTTTTCGTCGGCGACGGTGATTTATTTTTGCGTACGCGATTTTAACGCGAGTGTTTTTTCGATTCGAAGTGGATTTGAAACATTTTTTTAAAATCTGTGCTAATTTTTTGTGAATATTTTTTTCAACTTTCTACCGAATTTACGCAGTGTTTTAAATTGAACTTAATCTACCGAAAGACAACAAAAGTGATTGTGAACTTAATAATAATTAAATAAGTGTCATTTTAAATTGACAAAAACAAATAAATGACAGTTATCAATAATTTATCGCTCTTTTGAAAAAAGTGTGAAATGTTGTGCCAAAAAATAAACCCAGCATAATTTGAGTGAAAAAGATTCAAATAAGAACTGTCAAATTTCTGATTCGAGTTAATCATATGCAACAGACAATATTAGGTTGAGATTGTGACAACGCTTTCCACACGTCAAAGGGCGTTTGGTATCAGTTTGATAGAAAGTGTATAGAACTAAATCATCATTATCAGCTACCAGAGCGAGTGCCTGAGCCTGTTCAGCTCGTTTGATGCGCGCTCGGGGTTAGCGCGCGCGCCCAGCACGGCCGCCAGCACGATCGGGCTCGGCGCGGGCAACGGCACCGGGCACGGCACCGGCACCATAATCGGGCACGGCACCGGCACCATTATCGGGCACGGCGCCGGCTACGTGGGCCCGCCCGGAGCGGAGCTGGCCCCGCCGTACGGCGCGCCCGCGCTGGAGCTGGGCTTCGCGCGCGGCATGGCGCTCGTGGCGCCCGCGCCCGCGCCCTGGCGCGACCCGCACGAGGAGCCCGCCCTGCCGCGCGAGTTGCACGCCGCCACGCCCGCCTCGCAGGCCAACAGCACGCAGAGCGGTGGCTCGCAGCCCGACAAGGGGCAGAACATCGAGTGCGTGGTGTGCGGGGACAAGTCATCGGGGAAGCATTACGGGCAGTTCACCTGCGAAGGTAAGCATCCATCACCCCTGTATCCCCTTCTCGAATAGACATACCCATGTAGTCCACCGAGAGTTCAAAGGAAGATGTTGAGTTGGAGCTACCCATCAACCCCTGTTATATTCTACACCTGTTTCCTCAATGGACATGGTCCTGCGCTGAGAGATAATATCCCTCTTTTTGGTTACGTGGTGAAATTACACATATCGTCGCCTACAACACAAACAGGCGTATCTCATATTAAACAAATTTCCAGGAGCCAAAAAAATATTTTTTTGACCGGATTCTTAAATACTTTATTACACGTTTCGCTAAGAGGTTTAATTAATCTCTTTTTACCCCATTACCGAAATGCATAAAATGTATTCTTTATAACTTCAGATACCTACTCACCTCATACTCATATCAACTTTCTTCTTTATATATATATATATATATATATACACTATTTTTTCTAGCTCTTTTATTAAAATAAAAACAAACACATAAATTTCAACTAGAACGACCCCTCCCGCTTACCCCTTTTTAATTTTTATCTCTTCTTTATTTTGTGTAATGATCTTTTTAATTTTACTTTATTTCTTCGAAAATCACTAGATTCACTTATAATTAATACGCGCGTGGAAACCTATAAATTGCCAAATTTTTATCACATTATTCATTATACTTCTTTTTTATGTAAACTGTTGGTCTCCAAAATAAAATAAATAATATAAATAAAATAAAATAAAATGTATAAGATTGTTGCAATTGATAGTCATATATTGATTGGCGTTGTTGAACATATTGGAAAATACATAATTTAAAAAAAAACGTTATTAAAATTTTGACCATTTCCAAGATGCACAGTGTCTGGAAAGCGATCGCATCATCAAATCAAGCAGGCTGACCTCCCGGCAGCTTGTCGCATCATTATTCATACTCCGCTCGGCCTCTCCATCTTTCAGCTTGACTTTTGGAATCGCCCGCCGTTTAGTGGAGATGTTCCGGCATTACACGCATTAGATGGGCGGACCTCGAGGGCTCGGGGCTACGATGCTCAAAAGATAATGATTTCTAGAAGCTTCCGGATGTTACCATGCAAATTAACAGGTTTTCATATAATATCCTTAAAACCTGAAAAATTGTAAGAGAAATTGTCAAAAATTTTATGTAATGGATTTTAACAAAATGTAGATATTTTCGGTTACTCAATGGAAAAGCGATCCTTGACAGATTTATACCCAATAGAGGAGATTACAAACGAATGGAAGGAAATGAATAGATTTGTGAAAAGGACACAATTAGGTGTGACTTGAACACGTTTTTACGGTATGAAGATCATGAGCATAGCGTGCAATTGGATGGTAATTGTTTGAAAGAAGTTGGGGACGTTTCAGAAAAACAAGACGCGATCAAGTGAACCAAACGGATATTAGAAGAATATCAGTGTGGATTAAGCAAAATACACACGTTTTTGACATTCCTACCCTTGTGGAGAAAAGGTATAACGGTCACTTGGTTAGTTTTTTTTTAAATTTAGGTAGTATTGCATATATTTTGTAGCCATTTAGATATTACGGGGATAGATATAAGTACTAAAAGAAGATAATATTTTAAGATATTCTACCCATTTAAAAAAAATATATTGTTGAAAAAAAAAAACGGTACCCGTGGTGTGCATTGCTCTACGACCAAAGGTAGGAAGTGTGTGGTGTTTGAACTTCGAGTTTGAATTATATTGTGCATTAAGTATTTGAAATATACTATTTTATTATCATATTTCGCCGAATGTTGTCGCCAACTGAATAAATGAGCGTACAAGTTTCTTACTAAATTCACGGAAAAATTCATTTTCATTAGAAGCTTTTATAATTTTTTCTTATGGTTCGTTATTGTTAGAGTAGGCATAGCTTCTCAGCCTTTACGAACTGCATGCCACTTGTGAGTACCTACCTACCTTTGGCTTGTTTTTGCACACCATCTAATTAATCATCAGGGAAAATTCACAAAACACAAAATAAGAAGAAAAAAAAATTGTGTTTTAATTTTTGATATTACCTATATGTAATTATTTTAAATTATTACTTACCTACCCATTATCAAATTATGTTCATTTTGTAACAGATTTTCTTAAATCATTTCCTTGAATGCTAGCATCTACCTACCTAACCGAATTTGTAAAATTTAAAACACCTCGGAACTAATTTCAGTTGTAACACTTTCATTAATCCTCACTCTAATTTGGTACTTGTTAATTCTTACAAGGTTCATGTAACGATTTTAATAGACGTTTTATGGATTACAAATTGAAATCGTATGGTTATTAGATGATGGCTGTGAACATATTTTAACTATTTACTATTGAATATTACGTATCGTGAGAAATGTATTGATTTAAAATCATGAATGTTCAATTTCAACCGTTGGAAATTGAAAATAATATACGGGTTTTATGTGGATTCATAATTAATGGTATTTTTTCTATCGTTTCGTAATATGAGGGGAATAAGCGATGATGAAGGGGTGCCTTGAAATGGAATCTTTATTTTAAATAGACAAAAAAATAACTATTTAAAAAAAAATGATTGTTCCAGATTTCTTCAGAGCGTCTACCAAAATTACTTTTAAATCTTAACATTTTTGGAAGTAACTGTCTTAGATTGATCTGGATTTATTTAAAAAATGTATGTTTTTGAAAATTCTGCTCAAAGCGAAGATTTGAAATAAGTAACTTTAAAAAAACCCTATAAAAGCAAAGATACAGAAAGCAAAAAAAAATAAAAAATTCCTTTGGAGTGAGTTAAAAAAGGCATTACTAATTTCTATGTCTTATCCTTATTAGCTGTTACTAACGGTCTGTTAGGTTAGGTTAGATTAACTGTATAAAATAAGACACTAGCTAGAAGTTAAAGCTTTTCTGCTTTATGTGTTTATATTCATTCTCCATTTTAAATGTGTTTTTTTTTTTAACATTTTATTTATTTTTAATGAGAAATTTTTACTTTTAGTTTACAAAATAAAAAGCACCCATATTTAGCCTATAGCGGAAAAAGTCAGTTAATTTAAACTTTTGAAGATTTTGTAACAACTTATTCTAGTTTTAATTTCTGTAATAACAAGTGGCGGTTTTTTCGGTATGAAATTCGAGTTATAAATCATATGTTGGTTTTATACATATTTTTTTCCTAGATCTAAAGGAATTTCATCATATGACTGCAGCAGAGACTAGTGACCTAGCAACATGATAAATATTGGCGATTCATCAAAGTGTCTATGACTAATTAATTTAATGTCGTAGGTTATAAAACATGTTTTAAATACAAAAATCACAATTTACGCAAGAAACTGATGGTTTTTTAAAGATAAAAAGTAACATCTTCAGTAATTAACTTATTTCAATAGCAACTTAAAACCCGATAATCACATTAAAAATATCTATTGATTCTTGCAAAATACTATTCCGTACAAATTTTGTGTTGAAGAAATCCCATATTCGCTGCGCATTCGAGCTGCTAACAGTTTCCTATGGTTTACACGCTTCCACGGTTTACCGCCGAAGCGCCATGAGCGTGTTTTAAATAATAATAATAATAAGAATAATACTTTGATGATTTGTATAGCGCCGTTTTTGTGAAAAATCACCTCAAGAGCGCTGTACAAATACTACTTTGCGAGGGCATATATTATTATGTACATATACAGAAAACATACTTACCTGGCAGGTCACTCCAGATTAAAACGTTAAATTACAATGTTTTGGGCTGCGATGATATGACTTTGCACGCACAGGACACATATAAGAAAACACTGCACATTGCATGAAATTGAAGTTACTGTTTAAATCCTATTTGTCATTGATATTATATACATTAGAAGGTTATTGGCAAAAGAAGAGTAGGTATTTATTTGAAACATTATTCTATTTGAGATTTTTGATAATAATTATTTGCAAATATTTACAATTATTTGTTTATTAGGTATGCAACTGAACTATTCATGGATATGACTTTCCTAAGAGATGAGTTTTACCAAATAAACAAATAATTATAAATATTTGCAAATGTAAATATGTATTATCAAAAATCTCAAATAAAATCATGTTTCAAATAAATACCTAATAAATGAACTATTTCTTAGAACAGAAAGTACCATAGTCGCTGAATTCATAACGCTCGTATGGACTCATTTCGAACTCGCCCCGGGCAGTACTAATACGGACGGCTGGAGTTTTTATAATGGAATTTGATTAACTCGCTGTTAAAAGTGCGGAATTTACGAATGTTTTTTATGGGAGTTCACTGCACAAACGTACTTTAGAGAAAATCGCCACTGCTAATATCTCATCAAACAAATTTATTTCAAAGTCCCCCGGCTAGCAGAAAACAGGACTCTTCAATAAATAACTAGCCTTATCTTAACTGAGCAATCAAACCACCCATTAGAATATCCACAAACATACAAGTGCGCCTTGATTAGCGTTACTAGAATTTCTTCAAGTCACTCCCCTGACCCCGAGATAATTGAAGCGAGTTCTGCTGTGGCTATGAGCCTCTGTAGATAATAGATGCAAAACTACCTAATTATAATAATTATTCTACTATTTTCCTTTCAAAACCCTTTTTGTGGAAATTGTACAATGATTTAAATTTGCATAATTACCAATAATGGTCTTTCTATCATTCTAGTAATTACATTATGTTAAGTTTGCTATGTGTTTACCTGACGAAATTATGGTGAAAATTAAAGTAATAATCGTAACAGGTATAAAACAAACCATTTTATTTGTTTATTTTTTTGGAATGACTTATTGAAGCTTATAAACCTCATCGTAATATAATCATCATGGATTGGGGTAGCCGCAGCTCAGTTGGCGTAGACGGGATTTGACGGCCTCCATGGTCGAGGGGTAAACCGAATAATCAAGTAATACGAATCCGAAGGTCGCGGGTTCAAATCCCGTCGTGCGCAAGTAAATTTTATTTAATTAATTTGTACTGTTCCTCAATTAATTCATTAAAAAAATATGTAGTATATTTGCGCACGTTCCAGAGTGGAAGATACTCTCAGTATCGCCCTGGTGAAAAACAACCATTCAGAATTGAAAAGTTGCTTAAAATGGATTTTAGCCGTGTTTGGTGACCAGATTTGAATAGCCAGGTATTTCCACACCTTCCTCTTCCCCTCCCCAATACATTCAGCCACACAATATTCCCCAATTGGGGATACCATAGTCTCACTGACTCCAGACGTTTGGGAGCAGTTGGGACTCTTGTGGGGTATTCATATAAAAAAAGAGCGCAGGTCCTGGATAGACCGCGAGGTCCTGGGTTCGAATCCCAGCTGATACCTTTATCTTTTTATTTTCTGTGTCTTTTCGGTTTCGTTTTTCGATTTGGGCGGTTTTTAACATCAACTTCAATAATTTAATTTGTGTTTAAGGCGAAGCTATCAGTGAAATGACTGTTTCGATTAATCTCTTGTACGAATTGATTTACATTATGAAAACAAAAAGATATGGTTTGGATAAATTGAAGCTTTTCCTGTAGTTTCGCTTTATTATAATAAAAAAACATATGCGTAAACTATGAAATGATTAATTTTTCATTAACAAATTATGAACGCATATAAAAAAAACAGGTTTAAAAAACACTGCTTTATTTATGGCTAAGATTATTTGTGATTAATGTTTTTATTTCTTACATAATTATTTACAAAAATAAAAACGGCTTTTTGTGTTTACCTCAAATATTTCTAGACTCGGCTTGTTAGCGATTTTTACGACTATTACCCATATTCGTGGTGACATAAGACAAACATCTTATAGTAATATTTTTTGGTGTATATTCTTCTTAAAGCGGTGCAACGCGAAGTAATTCAAAATCATATGTTTTTGGTTTGAAAAGTTGATCACCTAGAAATTTCATAGATGATTTAATTAAATACTGCAAGTAGAACACACGTTGGCCTTTCGTTTATCTGGTGAGTTCTTTTATAAGCCTAGAAAAAATAAAGTGTCAGACCTAAAAAAAATATTAACGTGCAAAATCTCCTGCTTACAAACCCTTTTTCGGATATTGTCATATTGTTCACTGTGGCAAATTAAGGTTTTTAGAGTATGTCTGAAAAACATTTTTAAATTAATATCTGAGCTTTACAAAATAAAACGAAACACCCGTTTTAGTGATGTTTTTTTTTGCACATCGAAACATAGTTAAGCGGGAACTTCAACCCTTCCGCCACCTGCATAACGAGTGCGTGATTTCATTCGAATTTTACCAAGTGGATCGCCTTAAAGCCAGTTTGTTTTTTTATACAAACCTGTCTTCTTCAGGGTAGTATATCAGACGGATGAGACACCACATATCTCCTAAATTTCCATAACACAATACACATTCTCGTGGAGGTACCTACTTTTCTTTTATTGAATATGTTTATTGACTAAAGTACTTGATCCATTTGGTCGCTCTGTTTTCTATAGGACCTTCGTCTTCAACTTATTTATTAACTTTACATATTCTCAAGACTCTCCTTTCTCCGTCCATATGTTCTAAATGTTTAATTCTTCTAAGCTACCCATTATTAATCTTCTTCATTACCTATGCTCATATCGGCCTTGCATTCTTTTTGGATCACCTCACGAGTGGAAAAATATATCCTTTATATCGCTCTGGCAAAGGAAAGGCATTCAATAGTGAAATGACGTTAGCTATAATCAAAAACTAGATCTTATTGGCTAAAAACAATCTGATACCATGCGTTGCCATGTCTAGGGAGAAATACCTAGATCTAAGGAGAAACAAATAGTTCCAGGGAGAAAGGGAGTTTTTGCTAAATTCGAAAGAAATCTATGAGATTTCGGTATCGGCGAAAATTCACCGCAAATTAAACAACATACCCCTATTTTACCGCAAGTGTAAAGATTCCGAAAGTTATTTTATGCATTCCATCTGTGAGTAAGCACCGTAAATGGCTGAACAACAGTCTTCGTTTTCAATTAATGGTCTGTGTCTATGATTTAATGAGAAGGCTGGAATTTTATTCAGCTTTTTATGGGAAATAAATATTTAGCTTTCTTCACTCACTTTGAATTATTAAGTAAACGTGTGATTTATATAATATAAAAACATGATTTTTTTAAACCACTTCAGTTTAATATATTCTCGAGCGGTTTCGGAAGTATCCTTTTGCCAGGACAATATTAAAACTAACGTTGTTCAGCTAGGATATTTAGATGACAAATAGATTAATACATTACAATAATTTTTTTTTTCAAAAGTATACTATTTTAAAGGCATGAAAGAATTTAGAAGCTGACTGGTTTATTGGAGGTGATCAATGATCTTACTTTTAGAGACATTTTTGTTTTCCATATTTCTGATGTATAGTAGGTAGGGAATTGAATAGCTTAATAGCATTGTATTTAAAACTTCTTTGTCCATATAAGATGTTTTACAAATTGGAATATTGAGAGATTTTTATATGTGATTTTCTCAGGGCCCTAGAGCTTGTTCTTTCTTCAAACATATTAATATTTTTAAATTATTGCATATTTTGTTTATATGTTTTTTTTCCAAGTTGTGAACGATTATTTTTTAAAAATAAAATCAGTACTCGTCCTTAATGGAACTTTGAGAATAACCTTCATGATTAGTTTTTGGATCTTTGCTAAAGGCTCCATGCAAGTATTCATGGCACTTCCCCAACTGATAATATCATATTCGAGAGATAATTGTACAAGAGCACAGTAAACTTGCGTCAGTTGTTTTATATTCAGTATGTATCTAACATTTTTAAAGAAATAGACGAACTTCCTTAGTTTTGTTGTTGAGTTTATAACATGGGTATTCCATTTAAGAAGATTGTCTATAAATATACCGAGACATTTTATATTTTCAACTATATTTATCGAAGGGCAAGTACATTAGTTTAACAATGAGTTACAGATATGCAGTTTGAGGCTGTGTTGTAGTCGTAATAGCTTATGTGACATTGAATATGATAAAAATTTAGTTTTATATGTGTTTAGAGTTATGTGTGCATCAAGCCAAAGTTTAACCATACCTAAACCTTTTTCTGCAATTTTAAAGACTTCATTCCAATAATACAACGTGAGTGTCAAGAACCTAGGAATTTTTTGACTCCTCTGATATTGAGTTTTTATTTTTGATATGATCTGATCTGATTTACACTCTTTATTTAGCCAGTTCGCTTGTGCTTGTGTGGTATTTCCATAAAAATAATTACATAATGTAGTAGTGCGATAATGCGATCATTATAAATCATCTAATCATACCCTGTGTGTATTACGAACACTTTTCCTTATTAGTTCGTATTGGGAAATAAATCGTGACTATCTGTTATTCTGTAGCAAGTGCTAGAAGTAGAGAGAAACATAAGTGCGCGGATAAGAGGACTGAGATGGATGCTGCGTCCCAGAGGTAATCTCTACAGGTGTTAAATGCTCACCTGTCCTAAAATAGACTTATTGCATTTATCTCTAGGAATTATATAAGAGCGGTCTCTCTTCTATTGGGATGTAATGCATTGGATCTAGATGCAATACGATTAAATGATTGCATGATAAATCAACACACGTATGAATCGGCATAGTTTTTAAAAGTGATACAAAGTAATTAAAAAAACAAAAACAATAATAGCCCGAATACCCATTCCAACCTAACCCTATTTAGTTAATGGACCGTTATCCGTCCCTTTTTTATGTTGAATTATTGCCATTCGCCTGTCATCACTTTCACTGCTCGAGAAGAAATCCATTTCACAAATGCTTTTAAATAAAATAGTGCACGGTTTCAAACAAGCGATCGTCGGTCAACAACTGACAGCTGTCAAACTACCTTTAATCTGACTAACGTTTATAAAACGGAGAAATCGAGCGGTAGACCAAATATTAGTTAAAAATGGTATAATGCATTACGAACGGATTGTTATAAAACCGGCCCTGAGGGTCGGGGTAGGAGGGTTGGCGATTACTCGGCTGAGTGACCAATGACATTCAAATAAGCTCAGAAATCACTTGCTAAAGTTTTTGGGGTACGTTCAAGAATCGATTGTTGCAAAAAAAAATTTTTTTTGCTTCTTGTTCGTCTTTGAGCTTAATACTCAAGCGTAAAATGCTATTAATATCGCATAGGAGAAAACCACCATTCGGAATCGACACTTTCCTGAAAAGGCACTAGCCGTATTTACTGACCATATCTGAAGAACCAGGTAGGTACTAAGTACATCCCAACCTTCCTGCCACACATCTCCTTCCTCTTCATTCATTCATCCCCAAAATATACTACAATTAGAGATGCCATAGACCCACTGACTCCGGACAGTTGTGACTCTTATGAAACGAAAATATTGGTTTTTACTTCCTAAACAAATATTAGGTTTCTATTGTATTTTAAAGGCGAACTGACTCTAGTTTCTCGTATATACAAGGATAGGAAAAAGGAAAAACACATGGTTATAAACAATTTACTAAAGTTACTTTTTGAACTTACTGAATAAAATATATTTAATATGTAATTAACTATTTGCTGCACCTCTTCGGGCTGCATCCTTGAGTTTCGTCGTCGTCTCATAAAGCTGAGTAATACGTAACTCAATCTTAGCAATATTATACTCAATAATATTTTTTTTTGTACTCAATTTTAAATGTATTTTTTTCCTCATATTACCAACCGGTACCTATCAAACACATATACATAATATCTTTATACTTTTTTCTAGATATATTATATTACCATGCTATGTCAATACTAGCTTTTTCTCTTCTATTTTTATATAATGGCACTTAATATGAACTAAACTTGTCAATTTGACTGTCCTAAAATGGGATTTGTTCCTAGTTGGGCAGTCAAAGATATCTTAAATGTCGATGTAAAATAATGTGTGTTTCAAATAAATACATATTACTATTATTATATATAAGAAGATTTAAACTGGAGATTATCCACATCTGTGAGTCTATTGATTTTCTCAGTTAGTTACAATATTGTCAGCAAACGTGGAAATGTTTAATTGGTCAAATAAATTAATGATAAGGAGAACCCAATTAAAATTTGCACTACAAGTCGCTAATTGTGTTTAGTATCTGGTTTGGTGGTTGGAGTGGATGTGTATCGACAACCACAAGCGCCAGGCAGGTACACAACTACCCGTACTTGGTAGATAGGTACCAAGTACCTGTAGTTGGTGGATAAGTACGAGTACACGACGTACCTCGTGGCGTGATATCGACCAGTCTGTTTCCTCACACGCTAGGACTTCGTTCAGACGAGACGTCTCCGAGGCGAGGCGGAACATGAAGGTCACGGAGCCGATGCTTTTGGGGCTGTGAGAAATATGGTTTATTCGAAGAATTTCAATGGAACATGCTGTACATATTTTGGCTAGTGGTGAAATCGAATAATTTTTTTCTACAGTATATCTATTGGGCAGTGGCGTACATTGCTCTATGACCAAAGGTAGGCTGTGTGTAGCTTTCCACCTTCGGGTATGAATTATGCATTAAATATTTAAAAATTAGTATTTTCTTATCTTCTTCCGTTGATTGTTATGGCCAATTGAATAATATAAATTCACGGAAAGAAACATTTTGATCAGAAATTTGTCGCTTTTACAATTTTTTCTTATGGTTCGTTATTGTTAGGGTCGGCAGAGCTTTTTTTTTCAATTTCTTCATATGGTTTGATTTTCTTTTCTTTTTGATAGGCACATGTTTTCAGCCATTGTGGACTTCACTCCTCTTTTTGAGGTGGTCCAAAATAATAGAAACATAATTTTTAGAACTTTGTGCATTTTACGACCGTAAACAGAAAATCATAATAATATTTGGATAATTATAGCGCCCTTTTTGTGATATAAAATGCAGTATCATATTAGCCTACAGCAATAACTGTATTGTAAGTATGAATATTGATTTAAATTTCCACGCCTTTGTAATAATAATAATAATAATAATAAACCGCTCAATGGATGAGTTGGCATCGCGTTTGGGTCTCACCCAGGCGTCGTGAGTTCAATTCCTCGGCTGGCTAAGTCCTCCATTACGACACAAGCAACATCTTCCGCTTACTGTGATGGTAGTAGGTGTTTTTCAAATATTGTCAGGTTATTCGTAATCAGGGAATATTTGTCTTTCTTTTTAAATTAAAATTAAATTAAATAATAATTTTTTTTTAATTAAAATTAAATTAATAATAATATTTATTTGAAACACTAGCTATTTTACAAAAAAACATGCTTCGACTGCCCAACTAGGAACAAATCTCGTTTTAAGACAGTCACATTGATAAGTTAGTTCATATAAAAGAATCCATAAATTAAATTTAAGAATATATATATATAAATATATATATATATATACTATTAATTTAATCCTATTTGGTATTTATACTTTATATTATTTTATACTTAATATTTTTACAAGTTTTTATGCTTTATATTTTTACACGTTTTTATACTTAAAATTTTTACAAGTTTTTATAATTTATATTTATTAATGCTTTCCACTTTTTATTCTTTAATATTTTATTACTTTATACCCTTTTATAATTTATACTTTTTGTGGGTACGGTATACATTGTTATACTTTTTAATTGTTTCTTTATATTTATTAAACTTTAAAAAATAAATCGTTTTTTTTTTTTGTTTTGTAACAATAACAATTGTTGTTTTATTTATGCCATTTATCGTTGTAAAAATATGACAACAAAATATCAGAATCTATTGAAGGAAGACAGATACCTACCATAAACAAATGAAATAATATTTTATTATCAATTTCTATTTCTTTGTCCCTTAAAACCCCGGTGCCAAGAGTCCTGAGGTCTCTGCCACCCAGAGAGACCTGTCGCCTAATGCGTATAAATTAGTCACCGGACAGCTAACAGCGATCCTTGCGGGGCTTGTGGATACTTCATACATGTTTTAACACCTGGCAATGCCGGGAGATAAATTAATGAATGTGTCTTGGGCTTTCGTGCAATACTAAATCATTAAAATGTATCAGTACCTGCTTTGAGTAGAGCGAATTGCAAAATGATGTTTCGTCTCATTCTTGATTGCAGTTAAGTGCAATTGCTAAAAACTTAGATATATTTCTTCATATAGGTTTTTTTTTTAAATTTGTACTTCGCACCCAATTGTAATATGTAATCATTGAAGAAGATAATATCAACAAATCTCAATGAAACATGAAACAGAAAAAGACGGAGACAATAAATAGGAAACAGTCGCAAATGATACTTTAACCCAGATCCTCTAGCTTTACCGGGACTGGCGTCTCTATCAACTGAGCTAATTATTTTTCCTTATTTTTTATCGATCTCAATATATATCTCAATATCTCTGTCTTTTCCATTTCATGTTTCATTGCGATCTGTTAATATAATCTTCTTCAATGATTAAATAATATTATAAAGAGGTTTATAAATTATTTCAATAAGTTATTCCATTAAATTGAAGTTGAGAAGTGTCTGACTATTCAGATCTGATCACCAAATACGGCTAAAGCCAATTCAAATAACTTTTCGACTTGGAATGGTGGTCTTTCACCATTACGATACTAAGAGCATCTACCACTTACCTAATAATTTTGTATGTATTTTTGATCATTTTTTTTCAGCACATTCAATCTTATTATACAGTTTAATGAGAAAGAGTTAAGATTCGAAGTAAGTTGGTACCTACCGTACGTATATTTACCGAGACACTAGAATACTTAAGCTCACGTTTATAGAAGTTTTAAAAACGAGAGAAAATCCGTTCGAAGTCAGTAAAATTGTATTCAACACTATCAGTACCGGTTCTTTTTACACAAAAAGGCATCAGGCTTACTTTGGAAAGTGGCGCCTTTAATATAAAAGTTAAAAGTTTATGCGATATGCGATTTGAGGCCGGCTTTAGTGCATTTAATGCTATCGCGAACATGCACCGGGGCGGTCACCTGCATATATCTTCACGCCGTAAACTGTTTAATGTGTCGGTGTCAGGAGTCAGTTGGCTAAGGTCTGAGGTCTGAACACAACACATAAGCTTACCCTGAACGCCGAGCATTGAGTATTGTGGTGGGTAGAATGAAACGATTTTGATAAATAGGCAGGTGGGACAATGAGCAAGTGGAACTTTATTTTATTATCAAAATTACTTGGCAATGAAAGATGCATACTATATATTTTTTGTTTATTTATGCGGTTATTGCACACAGTCCCAATTGCTCAAATCCACTAGGCGTATCATAATATCCCAGCCTCACTGGCTCCGGACAGTTGGAATTCTCGCATGCTATTCACATAAAAAAAAAACAGAAACGATTCGCTAGCAGTAAAAAACGACGAAAAAATTCACCACAAGAAGTTAAAAAAAACGGTCTTAATAAGGAATTCCTGTCATTTTTCTAAGTTTTTTTTTCAATCAATAATGACGTTCTTACATAAGTACCAGTATTTAAAAAAAACATCTACAGTTAGTTTTCATAGTAAAATTATTTTCATATTTTCCATTTTTCAAAACCCGATAAAACGCTTCAAATCTATGGCCGGTTGGTTTTGAACTTACAGTGTCAAATAATGTCAAAACAAGGATGAGTTTTAACGTACATAATTTTATACCCTATTCATGAGAACCATAATTAACCACAAGTAGTAAAATCATGCTCCTTTTTACAAACTTTAACTCAAAGTCATCTTAAAATCTGTATTGATAATTGATTTGCTCATGAATATCTCTTATTTCTTTCATTAGGAATAGTTTTTTTTAATATTGAATAACAATTATAGAGCTTGAAGTAACCCAAAATTTGTTAAAATTGAGTCAAAACTAAAAAAAAAATACATATTTAAAGTGGAAAACAAAATCGACAAATAAAAATTTCCATACAAACTCAGAACCAGAATGCTAGCGGCCGAGACCCGTTACGTCAGATGTTACAACTGCAATGGAACCAAAATAACAGGGTGTTTTGACGAGTTGATTTATAAATTCTACTTATAATTATGTATTAAAAAAATCGTTCTGAATCGGCGTTTGCCGATCTATGTAATTTTTTTTGTCGTAATATTTTTCATTGAATTTCCTTATTGTTATTATAATTATTCTTTGCTTAAAATGGTACTTTAATTAATCCAGCACTTTAATATGGATCAATTTAACCCTTAATTTATTGTTGCCTTCATATAGATAACCCGTATGGGACACTGGCACATGGCACACTAATGAAAAGAGTGTCCCATTATAGGCCGTGACTCATTATTTAAGCCAGTTTTGTCTTGCTTCGTTAAAAACAGTGTACCTTTTATTAAGAAGGACATTTATTGTAATTAAACAATGACCCGTGGAATGGGAAAAATAATTCGTGTCGTGTATGTTTTCCATATCAAAAATTAGACCTAATTGAAATAAATTTGTGGAGCTTTGTTTTTTAAGACTTAATTTAAGTATGGTATTTTGCCACTTGTCACGATTTAAAAAAAATACAAAAACACATCGTAGGTTGGTCAAAACTAATATTCTCTTATTAAGTAGCTTCCATAACGTAATGGGTGTGGTTTTTTTTGTTCGATTCTCAAGAGGTCCGATTCTCGTGCAGTGAAATTTATAACATAATATTTATTTACATACGTTTTTTGTTGTATACATATCTGCGTGTTGCCTGCTAGCAATTTCTTTCAAGCAAACCAGAATTAATGTTGGAATAAAATGATGCACTTTTGATTAGGTACCCTTGTGGAAGTGGTACGCGTTTTGTTTACGTATATTAAGTGTTTGAATGTTTTTTAAGACAAAATTATATTAAAACTAATCTGCAAGTACGTTGCCTATTGTACTCGTATGCTGATGATGCGGTGTTGATTGCAGTACGGAAGATCTTACAGTCCTTTGTATCTAGGATGAACGAAGTATGAATGAAGAATGAGCTAATGATGAATGTACGTATGCCTAAAGTCATGGTGTTTGAAAGAGAGAGTACGAAAATAGGGTGCAATATAGTTGTGAATGATGAATACTTGGAGCATGCCGATGATTTTGTGCATTTGATTGATGGTTAGTTAGTTAGTTAGTTAGTTAGTTAGCTTCATGTAGGGACAGGATAGGATATATTGATAAGATTTTTTTTTCATATAGAATCATTTAGGGACATTAGTTATCTTAATTTTTTTATTTTATAAACTGTATAACTAGACTTTGAGCTGTGAATAATGTTAATTTTTTTTTATGGGAGCTCCCAAACGTCTAGAGCCAGTGAGATTATGGAATCCTCAAATGGGGTATGTTGTGCGGATGAAGGTAGTGAGGAGGGGAGGGCGATGAAGGAGAGGAAGGTGGGGAAGTACCTGGCTATTCAGATCTGGTCACCAAACACGACCAAAGCCATTTCAAGCAACGTTTCGATACTGAATGGTGGTATTTCACCAGGGCGATTCTGAAAGTATCTACCACTCTCGTGCCGCAAATATACTATATACATGCATATTTTTTTTTACGATCCGTAATCACTTTGTGGCGTCATAGTCATAATTAATAAATTAATAAAAAGTACTTTGTTTAAACCACTGTTTTTAAAATCTGAATATCTACATGTTTCAGAATCAAAACTCCATTCATATATTATAATATACTGTTTATCCTGATGAGGGGAGCTTTTCTTCTGAAGCATGCTGGCATTTATATATTATAAACAGTGGTTTAAACAAAGTATTTTTTATTAATTTATCCTATATGTTATTTTTTAATAATATATTTGTGAAATAACACGAATGAATTAAATAAAATTTGCTTGCGAATGCCGGGATTTGAACCCGCGACCTTCGGATTCGTAGCCGAGGATCGTAACCACTCAACCAGAATTATTATAATCAAGCATGACGATATACCTTTGAATAAGACACTCGGATGGGTCGAGTTTGAATCCCGTAACGGGTACGGACATTCTCGCCTTTTCAACAATAGTTACGATAAGTCAAACGGTGTATCTTAGAAATGATAGACTTGCCTTAATACGATTTCTGCCTTATTACGACGGCTTGATGGAAAGGTCACTTGAAACCCATTTTGGTGTCAGCTTTGGTTCAC
The DNA here is from genome assembly GCA_022606495.2 of Halesus radiatus. Lineage (NCBI taxonomy): Eukaryota > Metazoa > Arthropoda > Insecta > Trichoptera > Limnephilidae > Halesus > Halesus radiatus. The sequence goes on from JAHDVE020011104.1 coordinate 40,709, forward strand.
CGCCGTCCACGTTTGTTTCGCGTTATTTTGAATACGGTAAGCAAATTACAAAACCCTTATAAAAAGAGTCAATCTAAATACTCTAACAAAATATTCGGTTTTTGTAAACAAGCTGAACCTTTTTACATAGTAGATGTTTTACTTAAACTTCCCACGTTCCTCTTAATTTGGTTTATTTCCCCTGCATGTAGGGCATCTCTATATATTGATTGGTCTGTGGTACAACTCTACGGTTTTATAGGTTTATTAATTTTCTTTGAAGACCCTCTTTCAATTGTTCCTTTCTAAAAATGTTAAGTATTTATTCTCTATATTGTATACCACCTCTTTATGTTCTCCATCTCCAATATTGTATGTATTTTAAATATTATGTTAAACAGTTTAAATCAGATTAGAATGGCTTTTGTTAGTACTCATTATTTATTAAACGTACTATGTGGGTCATTATAAAATCAATTAATTAACTTCTTTGTCCACCAACACTTACAAACGAGTTCTATTTTAATAAAGGGGTTAAAAGTTATTATTAAAATGACTTTCAGCATTCACGTTATGAGAACTTTATCTGATCGTGGGTTAACGGGTTAAAAATAGGGCGACCAAAAAGTCACGCTAATTTTTTGTCCCAGAATTCAATAAAAAATGCACCGGGAAGTCGGCAGAATTAATGACGGATTTAAGGTATGTTTGTTAAACCCGTTTTAAGGGTCATCTCTGGAAAAGGTTTATTGTGTAATTTAATATTTTAATGACTTTCGGTCAAGTTTTTTTTTTTAAATATGTAAAAGCGGAGATTAAAATTAATGGACAGCAATAAATAAAACGCATTGATGGATTGGCGAATACTTTTTTTTCTCCTTTTGCAAATGTTTTTAAAGGTTGGCAACTAGGTATTTTGTTGAATACCCTTCCCAAATGTTTAAAAGTTTCACGGAGGTAAATTATTCGCTTAATTAAATACATGTTTATCTTCTGTCATTATTGCTAAAGAGTTTTGAGGATTTACCATCTTTAGACTTCTTCAGCAGAACTGTGTAGCCTTTCCGAAGCGGGGAGATTTCTCGGACTTCGGTCCTCTATGTAATAACACTTAAGGTTGAGCTATCAGTGAAATCACTATTTCGATTATTCTATACTATGAATCGCTCTATATTATGAAAACCAAAAAATATGTTTTGGATAAATTGAACTTTTTTCTAGAATTTTCTTTGATAAGAATTAAAATAAATTTCTTAATTACGTTTTAAATAATATAATACGTAAATTACACCTTTTCTATAAAAAAATATGAACGCACGCAAGAAACAAGTTTTTAAAAATATTGCTTTATCGCTAAGGTTATTTGTGAAAGATTTACTTGATTATTTTTTTTTCTTCTTACAAAAATCTTCACAAAATAAATAAAAAGCGCTCTTTGCGCTTACAAAAAAACATTTCTAGACTTCGCTTGCCAAACGAATTTTATTCTTATTACTTATATTCGTGGTGACATAAGACACACAGCTCGTAGCAAATATTTTTTGCTGGTATATTTCTCTTAATAAAAACAATCATTTCCTTAAATGATAGTCGTCGAATTTTCGACTATTTTGAATCCAGCATAACTCGCGTTACAACAAAACGTTTTTTAAGCACGAGAACACGACAAATATCGTGATCATTTTTCGATTAAAATCATTAATAATGATAACAGTTAATTACATAATGCAGTTTTGTGAAGGTTAACTCCAAGTGCGCTTTACACTAAATAACCTAACCGAAAATAATATAAAATAGATATTTACATGCAAATTAAATAATTGAAAATATCCACGAACAAGCAGACTCACTCACACTCATATTTTAGAATGAATAGTAATATAAATTTTTTATAAGGATTTTCGATATACATTGTTCATATAGGGATTCATTCATAAAAAAAATCAATGCCTTCCCCTTTTTATAAGATTCTTTCTCCTTATTCAGTGCTTACCTGTTTTCGTGGGCCGTATTGATTACGCTAAATGATATGAATTGCACTTCTTTATTTAGGTAACTTACCTCACCTACCGTTAAAGTTAGGGAGCAAATGGATGGAGAATATTCATCTTCATTTCGCTTACCGTAGTTTATGGGAAACCCATTTTGATGTTATATTGGCGCCATTATCTATACGATTATTTTTATTTTTTTTTACAAAAAAAAAGTATTACATGGTATAACACACGCCACAGTGTAGAATGAAATAAACATGTAAGGAATTTGGAACAAATAATAAAATAAATTTGAAGTTTTTGAAATTAGAGGAAGTGTTAATAGTCAATTAAATATTATCATTTTGTGTTTTATGCCTTCTTTATTTTTATTTATATTAATGATAAAAATAATTTCTTATTTATTACAAATTCATTTTTCCTTTTTTTTTAATTAATCACTTACCGACTTTAATCCCTTTTTTTTTTTGTGTATTTAATTTGTTCTATTTTCGTATTATTTGTCTATACTTATCATTATTTTTAGTAAGTATATTGTTTATCCTGAAAAGGAGAGCTTTGCTCCTGAAACACGTAGAAATTTACATATTAAATACAGTGATTTTAAAGAAACTAATTATTACTAATTTAATAAATAATGTTTAGTTTAACCGGAGAAAAATATGAAGCAGTTGTAAAATTAGTCATAGTAATAAATATTGATAATGACGTTGTCTCCCTTTTTAATGGAAATTTATTATATTTAAAGAATTAATAACGACAGAAAAAATAGTTTTTTTTATTAGTCCAAAAATGACGAAGTTATGAACTTTCAAAGTGAACGTAGGTAAAAAAAACATCCGTGACGTCACAAGTCACAATTCAGTTCAATTCACAATTCGAATGGCAGTAACCGATACCGATCTATCGCCGAGCCTGTCATTTTATGAACCGTGACGTCAAACGCCTTTGTGAGATTATCAACATTTTGACTACTTATATCTTTCGTAGGCACTATTCGGTATTTTAGAAAAAAAAATTCTGTTCTTAACATGCTCGAATTAATCTGATACTTTTATAATAACATGAAGTTCCGTTGAAGGAGACAATTTCATTAAAGAAAACACGAAGATTGTGGAAAACAGAAAAATAAGAAATTAAATTATAATAACAAGTAATACCTAATACAGATAAACTAACCCTCGCACCCGGCTTCGCTAGTGTATTTTTCCCAGTTATGTTGTAACTTTGAACACTTGACCACATAATGTTTTTGGTAAAATATTTTTATCTGCCAGCATGTATAATATATGTTTATAATATAAGGAAAACACAATATATCTAAAATATATAATAATTTCTTCAAACGATTGGTAACTTTGTGGCGTCATTATTATTTAAATAATTAAAAATGTACTTTGCTTACACCACTTTTATAAAAATAAATAAATATCTCTACATGTTTCGATAGCAATGCTGTCATCCTCAGGAATATATAATAATAATAATCGGACCATTTCTATAGCGCCGCTTTTGTGAAAAATCACCTCAGGGGCGCTGTACAAATATTACTTCCTATTCTTATATTATTCTTACATTACGTCTATTCTGCGAATTTATTAATATTATTATTTTTTTTTTACATTTATTTTCTCTTTTTGGACAGGCTATCATTACACATTATTTATAGACCATATAAAGTGATGAAGTTAAATTATCAAAACTAAATTTAATGTTAAATTGAAAAAAAAAGAAACTAACTGTATTTATTCCTTACGATATATTGCAAGACGCTAATACAAACGATAGAGTGATTGTTTCCATAATATTCAAGAATGTATTTAAGCTAAGACAAAGAATTATTATCCATATTTTTTAGGATAAATAACACAGAATACTCTTAAAAGGGTGGAGCGGCGCGGGAGGATGGTGGCCTGGGGGATTGATCCATAGGGCCCTCAAAATCTTCTTTGTCTTGGTGACGCCCCTGCGCTTGTCGGTCGGCGTCAGGATCCGGAAGGAGCACTTCAGCGTGTCGTCCACTGACATTATTGCTCCTGCATTATCGAATTCCACGCAGTGGTTGGGCGCCGAGAAATATAATAATTCATATGTTCCTAAGGATGACAGCATTGATGTCGAAACATGTAGAGATATTTATTTATTTTTATAAAAGTGTTGTAAACAAAGTACATTTTTAATTATTTATAATATATAAGTTTGTAATTTAGAGTAATCGAATTTTTTTTTCCTATACGTAATTTTTGTCATTATCACCATTTAGTTAAATTAAAATAAAAAAAGATATCCGTTGTTCTCAGTGGAATTTTCAAAGGATCATAGCTCGGATTCAAAACGTAATTTTAGTTGAATTTTGCAGCAAAGTTTTTTTGGAATCCAGATATTAAAAATAAGTGAAAAAAATAGTACCTACCTAGAGATGACGATCGTTTTGCGTGATTACTAGTTGCGGTTTTAATACGATGCACGTTGATCGTGTTTTGATAATTGTTGCACCGATCTAAGGAAAACAACTGTGTTCATTTATTTTTATTAGCTTTTTATTATTCTCGTTTATTATTTATTACTTTATGTTCTAATTAGCATTTTAATTTTAATAACGTGCGCTACTTTGTAGGATTATCGAGAATATGTGGCGCGCCACAGAATATAAAATAACAATACGCGACATTACTTTGAGCTTTATTCCCGTATTGATCCGTTTCCCATTAACAGGTCGTGTGAAGTGGACACTCTCAAATACGTAATAACTGTCTGTCATAAACTGGGTGTCATTATGTCAGTGGCCACTGCGACAATGCTTTAATGCTACAGAGGTGAAAGGGAAACATTTAACTATTGAAAAAACTTAATTATTAATTATTGAAAAAACATTTTATTTTGAGAGTTTTATCAAATACGTACATTTGTTACTTAATTTTATTAAAAAAGTACAGAAATAGTTTGATATTATTAGGTGATCCATATCACTACTCCCACTCCCACAACCTTCACCTAATAATGTCTAATTGTTTGTGTACTTGTTTAATTTAAGTTAGTTTTAAGAACGCTAGGGAATGACACGGATGTGTCGCAACCCATAGCAATATATATATTTTTTTATATGAATATCGCACAAGAGTCCCAACTGCTTCCAACCGTCTGGAGCCAGTGAGACTATGGCATTCCTAATTGGGGAATGTTGTGAGGTTGAAAGTATTGAGGAGGAGAACGAGAAGGGGAAGAGGAAGGTGGGTAAATACCTGGCTATTCAGATCTGGACACCAAACACGCTAAAATCCATTTCTAGCAACGTTTCAATTCTTTCACCAGGGCGATACTGAGAGTATCTTACACTCTGGAACTTGCACAATTATACATTATTTTTAAATTAATTAATTGTGAAACAGCACAAATTAACCCGCGACCTTCGGAAAAAATAATAAAATTATAAAATTAAGTAATAAAAATACGTAGTAAATAAAACTCTCAAAACAAAATGTCTATAAAATTTTGCAAAGTTTATGCCCAAGAAACACAAAATAAATACTACGATATTTTGATCAGGTTGCAATAATATTAAATGTTTACACAAAATATGTAGATGGTAGAAACAACTCAGTTCTGATTGGTTAATTTCACTGGGGGAGTGGGTAGAGGGGGTGGACCGACACACAACTCTGTTTTGGAATACAGTGCCTTGAGGTGAACGTATGTCCAAGAGTATGAAAGGGACAATCGAGTATGCATGAGAGACAGCATGACTTATGGAAGTATATGAGCGAATGAATGGTTGTCTCGTTCTTCTCCATATCTCAGCTTCATACTTGTATCATTGCGACTGTGATAATTATACCAACCCATCGACATGCGAGTTTGTTTCATCACCACACAAACCTCGATATTATTGGAGACTATATGCCATAGCACCTTGACGCAGTCATCGCAATTGGCGCAGCCAGTTATCACACTTCTTTTCATGCTAATTTCATATATCGTCTCAGACATAACTTTTCTTCGATTATGTCGACTATTCACATGATGCGACTCAAGTATTTAATTAAATTGATTGCGCTTTGTGTTTACGGGGCGTCCTTTGCGTTATTGCGTTAATAATCAAAAAATTCGGACCTTCATATTATTAATACTTTCGTACACGGTTTTCTACACATTCGCCTCAGATATTTCATTTCTACTGCATTCAGTCCACTATCGTCATTCTTTTACTAGTTTTATTCCTTACGAATGTGAATCAGGTTTGACACATGATCTCAATTGAGGATTGCTATCCTTTCTATCGTATACTAATTTGAGAGCTGAATGCAATTTAAGTTCAGAATAATTTATTTGCTCTTATACAGGTTTGTTTCGTAATAAAGATGACGTCAAATTATTATTTTTGCCAGTCCTATACAGTTTGCTTTGTAATATTACTCATATTTTATTTTTCACATTTTAAAATAGATAATGATTAGATTTATCGATTCAATAAATGCATTAAAGAATAATATTGTGTACCTATTAAAACAGTATCTATCAATGTGTTTTTCCCTATAACTGATGCCGGATCTCGCAGGTAGAGTCTACGAGTACAATGATGATTGTATTCCTCGCTAATTGTCGGGTCTTGAAACGCAACAATTAAATTAAGTGATGATCGAATCGAAAACACACAACTGTTTCAGTCACCATGTAATACTTCAATGGTAATAGTAGAATAATATCACACAGTATGCCTTTTCCATGTCAATTGTCAATATAATCTATGTAAATGTATCTTTGTAAATTACACAAAACTAAGTTTTCCTTAGTCTCAAAGGTTTGCTAAGTATTGGTATATTCAATGTACGTTTACCTTAAGCATTGTTTTCATTAATTATTTGCAATTATGGTAATATGAAGAATATCTGTCAGTGGCGTACTGTGATTTTTATTCCATTTTTTCTCAAATTACAAATTTGTTTTCATTTTCTCTCGTGTTTGAAATTTTTTTTTCCTTCCGCCAAAGAAAATTCCCAAGCAGTGGTATTCTTATTGTATATTCTTATTAGAGGTGGTAGGTACTCTCAGTTTCGTCCTGGTGAAAGACCACTAATCGATCGAAATGTTGCTTTATATGGCTTTATCCGTGTTTTGTAAGCAGACTTGAATGTTTAGGTACTTCTCAATTTTTCTCTTGTCCATCTTCTTCCTCTTCCACTCCATTCAGCCTCACAACATATCCCAAATGGGGATGCCATAGTCCCACTTGCAAAAAAAATCTAAGCACTTATGGATATGTCAAGCAAACACAAAAAAAAAATTATGGCAATTCTTACTGAATACAATGTATCCTCTTTAGTTATTTTTTTTAACCTTTTCGTACCGTACGTGTATTTTAGCTACTCGTTCAGGCGGTATCCATGTTTATATTTTGAAAGGTGACTTTTGTGTTAAATCTCGATTTCGAATTGTTTTTTTTTTGTATACATTGTATGATTTGTCATTTTAAAGTGAATAACTTCCAAAGTAATGGAAAAAAATACATCAAAGGTTTTATCAAGCATCAAATATGTTGTTTTATCTTTACCAGTTTTAATTCAGGTCTGAAAGGGTCAATCAATTATTTGTTAAACGTAATACTTAACAATAACAGAAATGTTCATATTTTATTCTGCTTTGGTATAACGTCATATACGTTAGACGCAATACGTCATATTAATACAATTTATTGATAACATAAGTAAATAAAATGAAAACAAATGTTTTTATTATGCATCTTATTTTCTTGTTATGTTTTATGTTTGCGTTTTGTTTTTGTTTTTATTGGAACCTTTCAAGTTGTAATCATTAACTATGACAGATAAGAAAATAATGGCTTGTCATAATACCGAAAGAATCCAGCATTACTTTTGGATGCTGGATGGTGTGTAAATGCATGAATAAAATGGTTTTTACCGTGCATCTCTATGACATGCGTTCCGGAAATATCGGTCTAAGGCAGTTAACTCTTATATCAGTATTATCATCACCTATCGGGAGGCTGATAGAATCTAAGCGAAAGCCAAATACAAAATTTAGAGATCACTGTCGGAGTATCAGGGTTGAAGGCTTGAAATAAACTAAGATGCATGCACAAGAATATCGGTCCGAACTAAAAACTTTTCTTTTCAGATGGTCATATCATTAAACTCAATACATCTGCTAGTGCTATTCTTGTGTTGCTTATATATCCTAATAACACTTAAATCTGTTTATTGTGGATGAATCACATTTAGGAAGATACATTCTAATCAAATCTTTATACTGTACCGCCCACCATAAAATTTGCTTTACTTTCCTTAAAACAAACAAAAATGAATATCAAAACAGTATGTTTTTCTGTATCTGTTTATACATAATTAGATAAAGAATAGGAAGTAATATTTGTACAGCGCCCTTGAGCTGATTTTTCACAAAAATGGCGCAATACAAATCATCCAATTATTATTATCATTATTATTATTAATGCGCAGTGTTTCTAATAGTATATATTGTCCGTTGCAAAACTGTATATACAACAATGAAATTGTGAATTCTTGCTTGTTGTTTGGGTGCCGTAATTGATTTTACAGCGAAAGTAATGCCTTGTGACTACTATTACTATCCCTTAACAAAGAAACAAAGAAAAAAAGAAAAATGAAACAAAGAAACAAAGAAATAAAGAAACAAAGAAACAAAGAAACAAAGAAACAAATAGACAAAAAAACAAAGAAACAAAGAAACAAAGAAACAAAGAAACAAAGAAACAAAGAAACAAAGAAACAAAGAAACAAAGAAACAAAGAAACAAAGAAACAAAGAAACAAAGAAACAAAGAAACAAAGAAACAAAGAAACATAGAAACATAGAAACAAAGAAACAAAGAAAAAAAGAAACCAAGAAACCAAGAAACAAAGAAACAAAGAAACAAAGAGAGAAACAAGAAACAAAGAAAAAAGAAACAAGAAACAAAGAAACAGAGAAACAAAGACACAAAGAAATAAAGAAACAAAGAAATAGAGAAACAGAGAAACAGAGAAACGGAGAAAAAAAAAGCAAATAAACAAAGAAACAAAGAAACAGAGAAACAGAGAAACAAACAAAGAAACATTCATTTGAAAATTATATTTCGTTCCAAAAAAATTTTTTTTTCCAAAGGTTCTTAAGTAGGTACCTACTTGTATTTACCATTTTGTAAATATTCTACCTAAACAAACCTTCGTCTTTTGAATAATCTAATCTGTTGTATATATATGGGCTAACCTCAATACAACATGGCGGGTTCAATGTTTTTCATACTAATTTTAAAACGTTATAGCAACAGTTTTACACATTGGATTTCATTTATCCTACTCTCTGAACCTTCCCGTCACTAATAAGAACTGTCCTATTTTCAGGGAAACTGGTAGAGAATTTTTTAAGAAAATCGTGGACAGACAAACAGATAAACATCCATTATTATAAATAGATTATCTCACAAACACTATTGATTTAAAATGACCTGCCAGCTGATTATGGCCCTGTATAATTTCTGTCTGTACAGTGTACACAATACAATTTTTTAAATCAATTTTTTTTACGCAACATCCCACTCATTGGTATACAATGTACTAGCTTTATGTTATTGACCGATGCATTGGTGGATGCAATGAAACGTAACGTAAAGGTTTTATAATAATAATATTATTAATAAACTTAATAAGAAATATTTTGTGTACACCACTGTTTAAAATATAAATATCAACAAGACTCTCGAATACGAATTCGGAGGTCGCGGGTTCAAATCCCGACGTGCGCCATTAGATTTTATTTAATTTATTTTTATTGTTTCACAATTAATTAATTAAAAATAATTCGTAGTATATTTGCGCACGTTTCAGAGTTGAAGATAGAGTCAGTATCGCCCTGGTGAAATACCACAATTCATAGCCGTATTTAGTGACCAGATCTGAAGAGCCAGATACTTCCTCTTACCCACCTTTCTCTTCCTCTTTTCCTTCCTTTCGCCATTACCCTCAGCCTCACAACAGACTCCAGATTGGAGTAGTTGGGACTCTTGTGCGTTATTTACATTTTTAAAAAATGTTTCGAAAGCGAAGCTTCCGTCATCAGGATACACAGTATACTAAGAAATAATGACAAGTATATCTAAATAATAAACACAGAAAAATTGTATAAAGTAAGAATAGACAAATTATAAACATAAACAAAATTTAACAATAAGTTATGAAAGTAATTAAATATGTAAAAATACAATTTTTTTATTGAAGAAATAACAATATTTTTAATTATTAGGAATGTGAATTTTATCGTCAATTTATGTACCTAATTAACGTAACGAGATGTGAAACAAGCTTTCATCCAACAGCGGAAAAACAGTGACTGATGATGATAAAGATGATTAAAACATGAAAATTTTCATGGTGGTTTATTTTTTCCATAGTTTTTTTTTATCGGTATTAAAATTAATTAAAACAATGATTAAAGAATTTTCGTCCAAATCTTTGAGCACCATTAAACCTACTCGGGTTTAGCAATATGATATTACTTCAGGTACATACTATTACTTCAGTTGAAATATTGATTATACGGCTTCTTTAATCATAAAAATTACCATTTGTAGATATTATTTTACGTTGGTTTCCGGATTACGATATTAAAACTTATTACTACGGAATTATGGAGGGTAAAAGTTCCTTTCTCATTCTTATTAAACCAACTGTCGACCATATTGAATAATAAATTATTATTTATAAAAACTTTTCTTGAATACATTTTTTATATATGTTTAACGTTTTTTTAATATTCAATTATTAAAAATATAGCTAAAGACATGTAATTAAAATTAATTTCGTGATCGTGAAATTATGCAATAATATCAGTTCTTGGAGCCTCAATGCAATATTCTGTAATTATTTATTAGTCCATTAATAAATTTAAACAAGAACAAAAGAAAAAAAAACATATAAAAGCAGTTACGTTATGCTGTTTTGCAGGGGCGTCCCGTGACTTTTATTGTTTTCCCAATTTTTGTTTTGTCCTGTCACTTAGCCCAACCGTAGTTTAGTACCTACAAACAGTATTTTACGTCGAAATTTCGATCAGTTGTCGATATGAAACTAATATTTATTTATACATTTTAAGTGTACCATTTTATATATACCTTTTATATATTTTATATGTACCTGTCGACAAACTACAAAAGTAGTTTGTCAGCAGAAAAGGTGTTGATAGTCAATGAAATATTATTATTTATATTTAAACAAAATAATTCGTTTTGTGTATTTCTAATATAAATATATTATTATTATTATTTTTCTATTTTTTTCAATTATTTTTCATTTTTAATTAATTACTTACCTGCTTTTATCACTATTTTTAACTTTTTGTTCATGTTTGTAATTTGTTTATTTGCTTATTATTTGTCATTATTTTTATTATATTATTTATCCTAATGAGGGGGAGCTTTACTTCTGAAACATGTAGATATTTATATAAAAAACAGTGGTTAAAACAAAGTTTTTCTTATTTATTACACAAATAAAACAATTGAAAAAACTCTGTTCTTAGTAAAATTCGTAAATTTTTTTTTTTTTTTTAAGTATTAAAAAAAAATCGCTGTTTGTTACTGTGTTTAAATCGTAGAACTCGAGTTAATTCTTTTATTTTTTATATTTAGAGGACATTTCACCATCATCTCAATAAGTGCTATATGTAGGATAGAAATATATTTGCGTTTCACTTACTCTCTCAATAGCACTATTGGGAGTATGTGAAACCCAAATATATTTCTATCCTACATATAGAGCTTATTGAGACGATGGAAAAATATCCCCTTAATAAATCAAATTAATGTTAGGTACTATTAAGATCGGTAACTTTAAATTTTTTATTTTGACAACTGCTTCGAAGTACTTCTAGAACTTCATAACAACACTATTATATCTGATTTACTTCGAATTTATATATGAAGGAAACCTGAAAATGTTTAAAAAATTCCTACTACAACCATTATAAGCGAAAAATATTGCTTGTGCAATGATGAGGGATTTAGCTAGGAGAGGAATTTAACCCAACACGCCTGGATCGATACATTTGTCAACTCAGCCACAAACCAGTCGCTTACATTAAAATAAATTAACCAACCTTTCATCGTTTTATTAGGAAAATTTAAAATGATCGTATCATCCAGATCGATCCAGAGTGGAAGATACTCCCAGTATCGCCCTGGTGAAAGACCACCATTCAGAATTGAAACGTTGCTTGAAATGGCTTTTAGCCGTGTTTGGTGACCAGATCTGAATAGCCAGGTATTCCCAACCTTCCTCTTCCCCTTCTCCTTCCCCTCCCCAATACTTTCAGCCTCACAACATTCCCAAATTGGTAATGTCATAGTCTCACTGGCTCCAGACGGTTGGGAGCAGTTGGGACTCTTGTGAGGTATTCATATAAAAAAAAAAAAAAAACGGTACGACACGGCACTGCTTTATTGGCAATTAAGCGCAATTGAATTGCCTTTGTAATTAAAATAGCAAAAAGATGGTGCCGATAAAATGACGATCATGGTTTGGAAATTTGAAATCGTTATATGCAACATATCATATTCGAATATTTTTCTTGCCTCACACCCATAAGTAGGAAGATAAGATAAACGATTAACAAAAGGTCAAAGAAGCAGAATAAATTATGTTGTATTCCCGAAAGCATAGAAATAAGCTTTTGCGAAGGTGCCTTTTACTTTCTCAGTGATTTTTGGTCTTTGACCTACGGTCACCCAAATACAAAAGGTATTTTCATCAACAAATCCAAAGTACTTAAACAATTAGTTCGTTTTCGTAAATCAGTTTCTTAAAAACGAAACCATAATATTTTGTTATCCAATATTCAATAAAAAAATAAGTTGAAACCATTAACACAGTTAATGAGAATGATGGATTCAACGGACCATTGTCAAGTTACACAAACATATAAGACTAAATGAGATAAACAAAAGCTTCAAAAAAGAACAGTACATACATAATACATGAATAAAGCAATGACAAAAATATACATTTGAGAGATCATTCAAGGTAAAGCCTGAACAAAGTTTTGGTAGATTCCACGATTTTAGACATAATGTTATACAATGTTACATACAAAAATTACCCACCCGAAATTGTGGGGTTTCGCGTGTAAAAATCTTTTTGTGGACTTAAAATAACGACAATAATAATGATGGCTTTCGTTGATTGTAAAAAGGGATAGTTTTAAGATTTAAAAGGAGCTAGGATAACCAAACACTTACCGAATAATGTAGAGACCGAACATGCTCCTCTAAAGTAGTTTTTTCTTCTCCGACTAACTACTCTCAGATCACTGATCATTGAGTGTTCCATTTTTCAAAATGTTGTGTATGGTTAGGGAAGGAAAGGACTGGATAATTGGCAATCAAGGTAGGAACCCAACACATTATCATTTTAGAACCTAATACATACTAAATAATATTATTCGAGGTTTATTTTCGTAAAGCCTGAAAAAATCATTTAGACTGCTTCCAAAAATTTCATGGCCCTGGCTTGAGTTAACAAGTCTCGACATTTTGTACGGTGGAGAATGGATGAATTACATATTTAACTTGTGAAATATGGACTTTTGTCAATTTCTAGAACGATACAAAAAGGTCACAATTTTAATGTGGCTGATATTTACACATCCGTGCAATGGAAAAAAGATTTTGTATGGAAACCTGTTACGAAATTGATGATTTCTATGTCCGATCATTGAAATGTCACATCGCCAAAATTACTGCTAATCATATTTTAGTACATTTCATTGCATGATACTTTGCATAGGTGCCCGTTAATTTCCGTTAATACGAATTTTTGATAATTTCTTTACAGAACCACAAAATAAATTGAACTTTTGTGTTCATTTTGATGCAGCAAAAAGAGTCTTTGTTGAATCCATAGCCATGTCAACAAGAGGTCATTTCGCCAATATAACTGACATTCATACTTTGGTGTAATGAAAAAAACACTTTGCATAGGCCCCCTTTATGAACTTTCATCATTTCCATTATGACCAACAAAAGGTCACATCATCCAGAAGTAATATTTTAATTTCGGTGAAATGGGAAAGACACTTTACCTAGGTGCCCGCTACTTTCTTCTCGAGAGCGCCTGGCACACGAGCACATGGGCACCACGGGCAGTATGGCAGTATAGACTGGGTTCTATGGATTGATTGCACGGGGTTGCCCGCTGCCAGTGCCCAGCGCCCAGTGCCAGAACCCATCCGGGTCCGGCGATCGTGCGGCCGGCCAGCGTGAAGCCGCTGAGGTCAACCAACGTGAGAACCGCCCGTGCTCATATAATGAACTCATCCATAATTCTTCCATATTACCCGCAACTCCTATACCTATGTGCAGTGACGGACTAACCTCGCAAGAACACATTCATTTTAAATCTATCGCAACTAAACCTACTATCTATTTTTTCGTGCTTAAATTTTTTTGTCAAAAACTTTTCACTAGCCAATTTTTCATAAATCAATACATTTCCGCCAAACTCAAATCATGCATTGAAAATGAATTTTAAGAAACTAAAAAATTAAGTTGAGTTAATTTACATTACATTTGATTTGATTTAAAAATTTCATAGTTTTTAATATTTTGGTTTTACGGTAAACATAACAAACTTTTTAAATACCTACGTTCATTCTTTAGACTTTCGGGCATTTCATCATACAATTTCAGTCCTCTATACATTAAGCAGTATTGTAACCTTTTTTTTCTCATATGTGGTAATCTAATTCTATGCTCATTTTATTAAAAATAAATTCATCCATAAAATATTTTGTCATTTGGTTATTCAGAATTTTATGCATAAAAATGAACACATTGTATACCATTCTCCCTTTTATTGGAATGCAATCAAGCTCTTCTCCCATTTTATTGATTTTTGCATATTTGCATTTTCTGAGTATACATCTCATAGATCTGTTTTGAATAGTTTCTAACTTATTTAAGTTTCCTTCATTGGCCATATATAAAACCGTATCTAAATGCAGGATATTGTTGCATCTAGATGTTGAACAATATTTACATGATCAATGAGTATTTTTACTTATCGATTAAAGTGGCAAGATCGTTCTCAAAAATACGCTATTATTATGTTTCTCGTTTCTTTCCCATAGCAGTTTGGATAGTATCGGATACGATATCAATACATTTGATACTGCAAGTTGGTAAATATGTAAAATGCCGCTGAACCTGAAAACTAATGTTTCTCAACGAAAATTAATACTTTGTTACGGCGACGACTCAAAGTGGTACGTAAAACATGTAAAGGCACGTACTAAAAATGATTCGGAGTAATTTTGACAGAATCAGTGCTACCCAAGGTTTGTCAAACGGTAAATTTCTCTGGTCAGTCCGTCCCTGTAAGTGCACCGCTGTGAGATGGGCTGGCTGCCTCTCTGCCTCTCATACCCAGCCAAGTGTGGAAGGTTAATAATTGGCTAAGAGCAAGACAACGGAAATATTGAAGGAGAAAGAACAGAATATGATGAAAATTGACGAGGAACCCAAACACAATGTAGGGAGACGAATATTGTTATAATTGCTGGTGGGAGAAAGATTGGCGACAATAAAACAAGGTTGTGACTGAATATTGGCGACAGACGAGGAAAATAATAATCTTTCATAAATAGAAAAACAGATATTAAAAAACTAAACGGTGACAATACACCAGTTATAACAAGATGGGCAACGCCTTTGGAATATTTCGGAAGATTGGTGACAATATATCAACACTTTTTGAATACTGGTGAACGATGAGTGATAATGAACCATGACAAGTCTAAGATGGATAACTATCAACAGAGACAGAAATCTATTTGTTAAGCTGACGATAGATGGACGTTGACTTATGACAACAATTGGACGGTAAAAGACGAGAGACAGAGACAAAACGTGAAATGATGTGAAAAGCATTCAGCTTAACTGATAGGAGATCAACTTTGACAAAAATCATGACAAATTGAAAAGAAATGGACATCATGGAAATTTGGATCACGTAGTGAGAGCCATTTAATATTTTTAATCTTCTCTTTAATTTGATTAGAATGTTATCTTAAATCATACGTGTTAGTAACTTCTAACTCCGCGTTTTGTAAAACCATTTTTTGAAAATAACTTCACCTTCATTACAACAATTAACGCAATCTAACCGCAATGCTCCTACTAAAACCTGGCAAACGCACAATGGCCTATAATCTGATATTAGTAATTATTACGAATCGACCAAGTTTATAAATAAAATGCAGCACTTTCCGTAACCCCTGTATAACTCAGGATCAAAGTACTGTGACCAATTATGTCCAATACACGCTTCGCAGGCCGTGAGATGTAGAGGCTGACCGAAAGTACAGTTATTGTTCGGAGTATTATTTATAAGCGTGAAATGGCCAATAATTATGTGCTAATGTATTCTAGACATGTGATTTTTATTCATTTGTAAGGTTAGGCTGTGTTTAAAAAAAACAAAATTATTTCATTCGCTTATAACGTTCTCTGAGTTTTGAACTTTTATAAAGATCTCTGAGACGAATGTGTGGTAAAACCATGTATGATCGTGTGAAAAATATTGAAATTCGTAAAGAATGCAAGGCTGATGTAAGCGTAATGAGTAAGATTAAGAAAGGGACGCTTAGATGGTTTGGGCATGTGGAGCGAATGAACGAAGAAAGGAGTGTAAGAAGAATGTATGACGCGAATGTGAATGGAAGAAGAAGCCGAGGACGTCCGAGGAAGACATGGCATGATCAAGTGAATCAAATACTTGAATAATAGAAGAGAATGTATGAGACGATGTATGAATGTGAATGAAGCAAGAGGTGTATGCCAAGATCGAGTTGTTTGGCGGTCCGTCCTCTCTGCCTACCCCTGCGGGGAAACGGCGTGATGGTTAGTTAGTTAGTTAGTTAGTTATAACGTTGTTTGCCAAAGTTTCGAAGGGAATTGCGGTGACCATCGTCGGAGTAAAACATATGCTATATAAATAACTAGATACGAATTTCTTTACACCTTATCATCGACTATAACATTTGTGAGAAAATTATAAACAATGCAAACATTTTTTACAGTAAAATTATGAGGTTAAGTCAGAAATTCCACGTGCATGCATTGTAATTTGCAATCACTTCAGTTAATTTGTGTGAGGCTTGACACGAGCACACCCTGCGATCGTGAACTGACGTGACGTCATCAGTCTTGTTGACAAGACGTACGGTCAATCTATTGAGTTCGCGAGCAGACAGGGTGACCACATTTTAACTGACGAATCAATGAAATAGTTTAAGTTTAATAAATATTTTCACAGTAGAAGTGAAAAAGCAGAAATAGGTTAAGGGGGTATTCTGGTCTAGAGACATGAATTTTAGGTAATTTTTGAAGTGCTGTAAAAAAAAAGCAAGCAATATTTTTACCCTCAATTTTTTTTATACATTATTTATTCACATTAGAAGCATACAAAAAAAATAAAAAGTAAAAAAAATTCAAAATTCCGTTAGTTATCAGCTGATGAAGTGGGGAGTCTCAAAAATTTGGTGCGTGACCATACCCACGATCTTAACTCTCCTAGAAATCTAAAACCAAAAAATAACAAAGATTATCAATCTATAATAATGTCGCAATGTCTGGAACTACGGAAAAGTTGGAAATTTTTTTTTTACAAAATGGCGACTGCCTAAAGAAAAAAAAAATTTGTACCACTTTTTTGGACATTCTTCGATTTTTTAAAAATAGTAAAAATGAAAATTTGGGGATGGCCGTAGTTCCGGACATAGACAAGTCCCTAAAGAAGACTCTCTTAAAATTTCAAGTAAATCGGTTCGGTAGAACCTGAGAAATCACTGGTATCAGATTCAAAAAGACAGTTCTGAGAAAAACGCGTTTAAAGTTTCAAGTAAAATTTTTGCAGTCTAAGACATAAAATTATATTTTTAACTTACATTTATTCAATCTGCCATTCCTGCTGCATACATCGGACCTTCCTCGACTTCGACTTCCTATATATATATAACGGAACAAAAGGGCTTACTAAGAAATATAGATTCAGGTAGTCGGAGAATCCATTATGTCTTTTGTTCGATTAGTTGCAGCCCAACCGGTTTGGATGCCAGCTCAGCAAAATACTTATTTCTCCGAAAATAATTTGAATTTCAAAAAATCCTCTCGTAGACATATTCTTAAATAGTTTAACTATGAAAATATCTTTAATATTTTATTTCTAGACCAGAATACCCCCTTAAATTCGTTTATCTTTTTTGTCTTGAATTTCTGCTATATATAACTATTTTCATACAAATCATTTCCATCGTGAGCTATAAACCTTTGGAATGTTCTTTTAGGTGTCGAAGAATAAAACAAGTCACCGTTCTTCTTTATATATAAAAATGAATGTTTGTCTGTCTATCTTCGATTTTCTCGAAAATTTCTGTACCGGTTTCGCTGAAAATAGCACGGTTTGTTCTTATTCGTACCGGGAAGGTTTAGAAAGTAGTTATATTTATAATGATTAAAAAGTTCAAAATAATTAATAATTAAAAATTGAATATATTCTTTAGACTTTTATATAAAGTCAATAGATGTCTCATATAAATAAAAAGTCGTTTATTAATCCGAGACACTGTCTAGTTTTCAATTGTGTTCCTTAGGAACTTTGTAATCATTATAAAGATAGCTGCCGATAATATGGGAATAAAAATGGAGAATAATATTGACAAATCTTGAATTTGAGATATGATATCGACGAAGATGACATAAATTGAACTGGTCTCATTAGCTAAGTTGGTTAAGCGGTTGCCCCGGATAGACAGAGGTCCTGGGTTCGAGTCTCAGATGCGAGTGAAATCTTTTTATTGTCTGTCGTTTTTTCCATTTTCATGTTTCATTTGGATATATTAATATTATTTTCTACAATGATTGAATGTTTCATTGTTTAGATATGGTAATAGTCGTCACAGGGGATTACTTTCGCTGTTAAATCAATTATGGCACCCAAACGACAAACAGGAATTCATAACTTCATAATTTTATTCCAAAAAATAGTTATTCACATAAAATAAGTATTTATGTCTAAATCGGGCAGCAAAATGAGAAAAGATTTTTTTTTCTATTATTTCGGTCGACCTCATTAAAAACACTAAAGTTAATAGATTTACGTACATGTAGGTATCCAATAATCTCTTGAATTTGTAGACTTCGTACGACAATAAGTTAACATTTTAGAGATGGGATCGGTTCTACTAATTATTCAGTTAATTTAAACGAATAATTATGATTTTAAAAACTCTAACCGCGCCCAGGAACGACCTTTGCGCGGTTTCCTCAATAATTAAAACGTTAAAACCACCACAAAATAAGCGAGCATAATAATTAGGTTCAATAGCACGTGTGCTATATAGCAATGAACGGTTACGTGGTGTGTTTTATTACTGAAGAAATAATGTTATTCTCGGTAACCGTTTTATTTGCGGTAGTGTTAAAAGCCATTAGACACGGTATTGTGAATCGACCCTTCGAAGAGTTGATAAAATGAACACACAATAGGTCTTCTAAATAAAATATTTTCGAGGAAACAGTAAAATAGACAAATAAAGATAGGTATTGCGTGTGCAATCTCACAGAAGGTGTAAACAGGAAAGTACACATATAAAAAAAAAACAAAGATTGTTGCAATATGGTTTCCGACTATTACAAATCAAACCAACTTTAAAATCGAGTAAATGTGTTGATAAAGCGAAATAATATTTTACTACCAGATTAACACCCACAACTATTTTTGAAATTTTACTCCCCCGCGCTGATAAAACAGAATAGTTTTGAACACACATCAAAAAGTCACACTATGTTCATCGTGGTACTAATTGTATTGCGGACTCTTTTGCTTATGAGGGGAAATTACCATTTCTACTATTAGCATCTAAACGGCGATTACCATATGACTCTAGAACATTAATTCTGTAAGATTGTTAGAATTATATTATTTGTACATTTTTTAAACATAGTGAAATAATGGAAGAAGATATAGGTATCGAGACGTTCACACGAGGAAATAAGTAAATATGAAGTTTATAATCTAATTGCCTTTGGAAGTGCAATAATAGTAATAATTAGATAAATGTATAGCGCTGTTTTTGTGAAAAATCTACTCAAGGGCGCTGCACAAATTTTACTTCATATTCTCTATTTAATTATGTACGAACAGATACAGTAAAATATACTTACCTGGCAGGTCACTTCAGATAAACACAGTTTTATTAGAAAATTTTAGCTTGCAGAATACATTATTTTTAAAATTGCTATTTTATTCTTCTTCACTATTGATATTTTATTTTTTAGAAAATTAGTGGCGACAGAAGAGTTGGTATTTATTTGAAATATTCATTTTAAATGTTCGGTTTTAGGACCCGAGTATTTTTATAAAATGACCCCAAGAAGCTTGAGAATTCTACTAAGGCTTAAATACGAAATAATCAATAGTTATTAATTGATAAACTAAAGTTTTTAAGACAAAATTTTTGGGCATAGCGCAAAGGGTAACAATTATTTTTATAAACAATAAAAAAAACAGTAATTATTGAATGAAACACTAGTACATATTGATTAACTTGGCGGGTTTGCGATAAAACGACGTAGCTCAACGGTAGAGCATCTGACCGGCAATCAGAAAGGTGCAGGTTCGAGTCCTGTCGGCGACATTTTTCTTTTCTCGGAAGGTTTTTTCAATTTGAATGAGTGTTTCAGGCTAATAATTATTGTTTATAAAAATAATCAATAGTTATTTATATTGTTTACACATTTGGTTATTTACAATGTCGCGGACTGTGAAAAGTTTTTGGCTTTAGATTGGATATTACTAAGATATTAATTAGTCTAAGAATTGTGTTCAATCAATCCAAACATTAACGATGCCATTTTAAAAGTATATTAGCATGTAGATTATTTTAGCAAAACATTAACACAGCAAAAATAAATTTGATTACCGTTACAGATATTCTGATCTATCCTACCTCTAATTGCAACAAGCATTGCCCTCTGAAAATCGTTCTTTTCTCTAAAATCAATATCTACAGATTAATCAATAATCCACATTATTCAGTCTCTGAAAGTCACCCTGGCATATCACCAATATGTACTATAATATGGGGTGTTCAACACAGTATACATATTTCTATATAATATGTCCAGTGTCCAGTATTCATTGCCCATCATTTATCACGGCCGAACCATCATCATTAGTAACCCGCTTCCCCATTCTACTTCTCTATTCATCTTCTGATCTCCCGGCATCTGAAGATGGATTCTCGAATCCTAATTGCAATCCATCCGATACACTCGGGGTTTTATTCGTTGATTCACATTGGAGAAGGTGTACAAAATACCCAACTAATTAATTCAAATGGAATCACTTATACTCATGGTAATCTAAACATTTTCAAGCAATCTGGATTTGTACTTTGTATCTTTAAAAAAAAACATAATTCTGTCTCATCTTATATGTTATAAGATACTTAAATGAAATCTCTCCTATTGGAAACTGTATTAAACCGAGTATAACATACCACTAAGTACTTAAATCTCCCGGACTCAAAGATGTTTTTTTTTCTAATATTGGTCCCTCCACCCATCAATGAATCACTTCTATTATTTTTATGACAAAATAAACTGTTATTTTAGAAATATTATCCTTGTATTAATTTTTTAAAAATTAATAGCATGTTTGTTTCAGGTTGCAAATCATTCTTCAAAAGGTCCGTTCGAAGAAACCTAACATATTCGTGTAGAGGGAACAGAAATTGTCCTATTGACCAACACCACCGAAACCAGTGCCAATTCTGCAGATTGAAGAAATGCCTCAAAATGGGCATGAGAAAAGAAGGTGAGTTCTATTTATTTTTTCAGAATTATTTGTAAATCAATGACATCGAGTTTTGATAATGTTTCGATATACCGTTATTAATATTTTCCGTCTTTCTGTTTTGATTTGGACTTTATTTTTAAACATTGTTCAAAACGCCATTTAAAAGTTCGGCTTACCAAAAGGATCGCTTATGGACCGGGTTTATTTGGCGAGTTGCAAATTAAGAATTTATAACATTAATTTAATTTAGTCGATAAGCTACATAATTATATTATGAGCATAAAATGATTGCACGGTTTAATATAATATATTATATTGTTTCTAAGAGTAACAGAGAAGAATCTCGAAGATTCATTAACAAAGCAATATTTCATACGCCACAAAACAAAACTTGTTCACGATAGAATAATACTGTTAAGCCGTAATGGGAGAATTGAGTGTGCAACCATTTTACAGTTGTTCTGTAGAGGTTCGTTAAATTTTAATCTCCACAGATTATTATTCTGGAAATCAAAGGCAGGGTGATTGATAACGCTGTAATATTCGATTAGAAACATTTCAAAACAGTGCGTCAAAGTAGTTTTATTATCTTCTCGATGCTAACGAAGTATGGAGTAGGTACTGGGGATGAAAGATAAAATGGAGGATGTGTTTCTGAATCCTAATTTCAGACTTACCATAATTCATATCATTTATCGTTTTGTAAAGCGAATTTTCATGCCAACGAATGTTTCACGGAGCTAATTTTTAAGGCTGTGGTTATTTTGGCCTTCCAACTGTCACTCCTTAAAGAAAATTTTCTTTTTTCTGAAAACTAACTTAAATTAGATTCTTATTTTGACAAGACTATAGATTATTTGGTAATTCATTCACCGAAAAAGTCGTTTAATGAAGTGTGCATTAGTTTAGAAAGTATATGTATTAATAATTATTAAAGTTTTACATTTTATTGCCATGTTAATTGTTGAAAATAATATCAATTACTCTCAGTGAAAATATGAAACAGAAGAAGACACAGAAAATAAAAACATACGGTTGCGACTGAGACTCGAACTCAGGACCTTTAGTCTATCTGGGACTTTCTACCGATTGAGTTACAAAAAATCAATACCAACTCTCACAGGCATAATACTAGAAACTTTTCTGTTTAAATAATTGAAAAAAATAAATCAAAACATTGCTGTCACATTAACTTCGCTTTGTTTTTTTTTATATGAATACCGTACAAGAGTCCCAACTGCTACCAATGTCTGGAGCCAGTGAGACTATGACATTCCCAATTGGGGAATGTTGTGAGGCTGAAGGTATTGGGGAGGGGAAGGAGGAGGGGAAGGAGAAGGGGGAGAGGAAGGTGGGAAAATACCTGTGTATTCAAATCTGGTCACCAAACACGGCTAAAAGCCATTTCAAGTAACGTTCCAATTCTGAATGGTGGTCTTTCACCAGGGCGATACTGAGAGTATCTTCCACTCTGGAACGTGCGCAAATATACTATATATTATTTTTAAATGAATTAATTGTGAAACAGCACAAATTAATTAAATAAAATTTACTTGCGCTCGCCGTGATTTGAACCCGCGACCTTCGGATTCGTAGTCGAGATAATAGGTCGATTCGTAATCACCCCTCGACCATGGAGGCCGTCCCATTGGATAAATAATATTTTTAATTCATTGTTTTAATAATTTTATTTTTCAAATATTGCTTTTTCCTTTATATCCAAGTATCTGTCCTTCAACACATTAAAAAAAGCAAATTCTAGTACGGAGAAGACTTTATTAGCTTCTTTTCCCGATTCAGCTTCCAGCCAGAAAAACAACAAAAAAATCCTTACTGTTTTCAAATTTGGTGACTGTTTAATATATCTGCCAATCGAAGGAAAAATTTCCATTGGAAATAGTACGCATTGCCATAACATGAAAAATAGTTACTTTTGCGGAAAAATGGTACATATTTTTTTTCTGGAAATTCGTTTTGTAAAAAAATTGTGTTTTTTAAGATGAAAAATGAAAAGATTTTGTCATTTTATCTTAAAAATAATAATGTCAGTCAATTCTTTAGCCTCGAATTACCCTGTAGTAAATTTCACCAATTTTGGAAATATGCGGTTTTGCATTACAGCCCCATAATTCTGAGTTCGAGTCTCATCCGCGACCGTACCTTTTTATTTCCTATGTCTTCTTCTTTTTCATATTTTCATTATTAGTACTTAGTTATTGATGTTTTTCATTAATGCTTAGAACTAGTTACGAGTAGTTTAATTCATACTTATATTTCGTAATATCTGTTTTTGAAAAACATTCAAAATAATTACCTTGGTAATAGATTGATTTCTGGAGTGTTGATAGCAAACCGAAATTATAAACTACCTATTATCAAATGGGGCTTCTTGCTCACTTTGCGAATATATATAGTTATATTGTGTTTACGAGAAATGGGAAGACTGATGGGGATATTGAAAGAAGGGTGAATGCAGGAAACTCAATTAACTTAGGACTGAAAGTGGTTGGCGCTGACAAAAAGTTGTCCGAAGAAGCGAAGGTGGCAGTTCAGCAATAGAGTGCTGATAACAACCCTGATGTATGGCAGTGAGGCATTAAACTGGCAGAGGAAGGATAAAAGTAGACTGAATGCTGTAAAATGAGATCTCTGAGGTGAATGTGTGATAAAACCGTGTATGATCGTGTGAAAAATGTCGAGATTCGTAAAGAATGCAAGGCTGATGTAAGCATAATGAGTAAGATTAAGAAAGGGGCGTTTAGATGGTTTGGGGACGTGGAGCGAATGAACGAAGAAAGGAGTGTATGGAGAATATATGACGAAGAAGAAGTCGGGGACGTCCGATGAAGACATGGCATGATCAAATGAATCAAACACTTGAGTCGGGCCACGTCAGAAGTCGGAAAACAGAAGAGAATGTATGAAAATGAATGAAGCAAGAAGCGTAGGCCAAAATCAAGTTGTTTAGCGGTCCGTCCTCTCTGCTTACCCTTTCGTGGAAACGGCATGATGGTTAGTTAGTCATTTAGTTATATTTTGAGCTGGCTTAAATATAAGATTGCCATCACAAGCCGTGCCGCTAGAACATAGAACACAGTTTACAATTATTTGAATTAAAAAAAAAAAAATCCCTTCAGTAGCAAGAGGCAGGCCGCTCACTGGGTAGAGAAGATTATCTCCACATTTTTGCACCTCTAACCAAAGTTGACAAAGGAAGAGGGAGAAATGTTCCCTGGCACTGTACAAAAAAAAATTACAACACGATATATATATTATATTTCACCATAAGTATATATTTCTCCAGTTAAACCATCTGAGCAGGTATGTACGGCGTTCTTCATCAATCCGTGCTAATGATTCCAAAAGATTAATGATGTGGCACTAATTATGAGCGCCAAAGAATGAAATTTAATAAAACAAGACTATAATCGCCCATATTACATGAATACGGCGAGGAGAACAAGTGTTGTGAGGATGGATTATATACTGATATGCTGATTCACTTCACTTATTTTATTCTGTAGATTTATGAGTTATTATAGTTACCGATCCTGAGAAAATGCAATAAACAGAGTAGGTACATATTGAAATAGATAGAATTAATAATAATAATACTTGGATGTTAATATATGAAAATAATAATTTTTTGAAAAATCACCTCAAGGACGTTGTTTAAATACTACATGCTAGGGTTTATCTTATTATGTACAAACCGATACAGAAACATACCTGGCAGGTTACTCCAGATTAACACGTTACATTATAAAGTTTTCGCTTGAGAAGATATGATTTTGCACGCACAGGACACAATATTAGAAAACACTGCACATTGCATGATATTGTAGTTAATTTTTAAATCCTATTTGTCATTGATATATTTATTAGAAGATTATTGGCAAAAGAATAGTAAGTATTTATTTGAAACATTATTTTATTTGAGATTTTCGATAATAATTATTTACAGTTACAAATATTTATAATTATTTACAATGTCGCGGACTATGAAAAGTTTCACTTTTTTTTCTGTTAATTACTTTAGTTGGGTACTAACGGCTAGCTTCGCTATGTTCATTAACAGCAAACATGCAAATTAGGTTTAATAATAAAGTTATTTTACATCTCATAATATTTTACGCTACTCTTCCATTAGAAGCATTTACTTGCGGATGGAAGAATTTTAATTAAGGCTAAACGAAACGTAATACGCGCTCTCAAATGCCACTAATTTAAATATTTTAGAAAAAAAACACTTTTGAATGTAATGCTTTTAAATATTGAAATGAATTGTTTATTGGCGAGTGTACACACGGAATATGAAATGAAATAAATTGTTACTGAAGAATTAAAACTCATGTCATTTAAGAAACTCATAAAAATACAATATATATATTTTTTTGTATTTCTTGAGAATTAGCTATGTAACAATTTCTAGATATTTGGTTTGAAGAAAGTTAATTAACAAAATTAAGCATTTTGTTGCTTAATTTTGTTAATGAGATACGGGTTTCGACACGTCCGTGTCATTCACTAGCGTTCTTAAAATTGTAAAATTAATATATGCAGTATTTTTATAAGTTTCTTGAAGGACTTGAGCTTTAAGCTTTCAATAAAAATTTATTCCATTTCATATTCCTCGTGTATAACCTCCAACAAACAATTCATCTCAATATTTAAAAGCATTAAGTGATAAAAATATCATTTTTTCTTTAAATCCTTAAGTATAATAACCGATAGTGATACAGGAGTGTTACAAGTTAGACAAGAGGTTATGGTTGCGCTTCCATAAAATAACCGAACAATTCCGTCAGAAATGAAAAAAAATATTTCGCATTATATTCTTAAAATACAAAAGATAGTTGAACCCTAGTAGTTTTGAACTGCGTGAATAACTCGACTCAAGGGAAATGGATGGATCATAAAAGTCCTAAAGTGGTTACCTAGGTGGTTAATGACTGACCCGGTTCCAGAGACAAGCCCAAAATAATCCTGTCCAAGATGAATCAAGCCTGATGGCGACAGGAAGGTAGAAGCCAGAAGAATCGGAAGAAAACTGAACCCAACGAGGCTGTATATAATGACGAAAATATTTCTTAATTTTCTATTTAAGTAGCATCCACAATGACCACTTAACAAATTGGTTCAACAATATTGTTTTATTTTATTTTAATTTTATTAATTCTTCGGAAAATTAATAGCAAATCCACAATTTACAAAAATATAACAATAAAAATAATAAATCTTGCCAATTTCCACTGCTGGTGATAAATGCAATGAGTAAAGTGTGACAATATACAGTTTTAATTCGTATTTAGAAAATTAACAACAGATGCTACGTCTTTCATGTTAAAGACATCTGCTACACATACCTCCTAGTTGAGGTGGCTACCTTAAAGGCTTTCCAGATACAACCGATGAAAAATTATTCTTTCTTAAATGCATTTATTCTGTAGTTATATGCACACCAAATGATAATTTTTTTAAATCATTACAAAACTCATTTTGGCTATTCCAAAAAAGCGATGTTTTGACTCTCGAAAAATATGCAAATCAAATCGCTATACCCATTCGCGGGTACAACTTATCACTCAAAAAAAAATCTATTACGTTTCGGCATCTTGAGACTTGAGTCGGACATATTTTATAATCTATTGTCATTACCCCAATCTGTTATTTAACCTTTTATTCATGCCTGCAGTTATTTAGGTTCATTCCGCCCAGGGGGTCCTGGGTTCATTCTTTTCTCTTGACGAGTTTCGTTTCTATTAACAAAAGGACAATGGCCTCTCCACAGGTGACCTATTATGAGGTGATGGGTGCTTTGCCCTTTCCATTCCGGTCCTTTGTCGGGTAGGAGAGACGTAATCATCTTAAATCGTTGTGATTATATGAAGCATTAGCTCATGAACATGATAATGAATTTAACACATTTTTCCAGTTCAAATTTTAACTCATCTGCAGATGCGAGTAATTATTCACAATATGTGGAACACACAGCACAATATTTTTGTCGTTGTTCTAGTTTATTTTTCAGACAGTCAAAAGAGGAACTAAGAACTATCGCCATGCTTTTTTTATTATTTGGTTTAGTTAAATTTTTTTTTTTTAATATAAAGCGATGCAAATGGGAATCATATGTAAATGGCTTTAATGGTCAGTGAAAAAAACCTCAATAATTTCAGTATTAGGACGATTTTCCACCGGTTTTGGACGTGTTGCGAAAAATAATAATCCATGATAAGGGTTTATTCGTATTTTATACTGAAAAAAATAATTTATTCAAATATTTTCATTGAAAAAATTATTTAAATAATAATACGTTATTTTATTTAAGCCGATATTTGATTGATGGTTAAAATAGTGTTAACACTAAATCTATCTAATCTTTTTATTTCTTCAATAAATGTGAAGTCACTTTATGGTGTATAGGAAATATTTTTTCTTCAAATGATGTAAAATAACTTTATGGAGTCACATTTATTAAATCAATTATAATTAGTTTGTAAAGAAAATAATAAAAAATTACTTTGTGTTTACCACTTTATTAATTTACACATATCAAGATATTTCGAAAGCGATGCTTTCTTCGAAGAAAGTTTTAAACAAAGTAATTATTATTGATTTAGGAAATATTTTGTTTAAACCACTATTTAATATATAAAAAAATATCAACATGTTTCGGAAGCAAAGCATCCCTAATCAGGATACACATAATATTTTTAAATTATTTAATTGATGCCGCAAAGTGATATTGCATTGTTGAAGGAGTAATAATTATTTTTTACTCCAAGTTCCAAATAAAATCCAGGGATTTATTTTACAATGGTGACTCTACCGACTGAATAGTTAAGTGTGTCGATCGGTGCCGAGCCAAAAAACTAGATTAAAAAATATATGTATTATTAGGTAGGTACCATTTACCAAACATATGGATCCTATCTACACACCTTTACAATTTTATCCAATCATTAGTTTTCTATCTCCAACTTCTTAGCTCGTTATTATTTGTACTCTTTAATCTTCTCGCAAGAAATTGCTTGCATCATGTTTCTCTCATTCCCTACATCGTAGGTAGAGCTTCCCGACTAATTCGTTCGCATTTCTAATTAGCTTTGCTCCCAGGAACGTAGGATTTAATATGACACAATTTTGATGAAATTACGGCTTTGGAATACGTTTATTTAATTTCGTCTCTGAGAAGCCATTCTGAGAACAGAATTCAAGGAAGGGGACCTCTTTTATACGATGAGAATTGTTAGCAGAATTCATAGAAATTTTTTTCATAGCTTGTATAATATACTGTTATGAAAGTATTAATATAAAACTCTTTCCGAATAGTTTATATTAATACATTATAACGACTTATACATCATTATGAGGCCTGCGACACACGGTCTAGACATGTGCGAACAAGTATCAAGCAATGGTAGAACAATAATGGAAATAAATAATACTGATCACTTTGTTTAACAACTATTTTAATAATAATTTTAAAATCAATATGTATCAGAAGCAATCGTTCCTTCATCAGTATACAACTTATACTGATGATAAATCATGTATCTTGATGAAGGAACTATCTATTGGTTCTGAAACATGTTGATATTTATTATTAAAATAGTGTTTAAGAGAAAGTGATTCATTTCATTATTATTATTTAAAACGGTGCCGAAAAACTAATGGAAATGTCCGAATATATTGGTTATGGTCACAAATGATTTGATACGCTTAAATTTTCCCTTTTGACGGCTTAATTATTTATTTGATATTTGGGAATGTCCGTTGTGCTTTTTGTTGATTGTCTACACCATAGGCTCCCAAAGTGGTCCATGTCAGGGAGAAAAAAATGGGGGTCCACGGATCGAAGACTATTTAGACCGCATGCACAGTAACGCAGCGCAGTGAGGCTCACTCGATGAGCCTACTGCGCACTTGCAGCGAATCCCAACTACTTCCAACTGTCCGGAGCCAGTGGAACTTTGGCATCCCCAATTGTGAGACTGGAGGGGGTGGAGAAGAGAAGGGCACGGGGAAGAGGAAGATTAGGATACAGATTGGTTGTCTTTAACCAAAGCGATACAGAGATTATGTTCCAGTCTGATCATATTATCAAACAGACATTAGCATCCAGGCAATATTGTATGCAGCCAGATAATTCACTGCATAGAAATCCGTTTGGCGAAATCGCGAGTCCCACTGCACTGGCGGCAATTTGCATATCGGTCAAGGGATTATGGTCACTGCGTGTGCATATATCTCGTGGAAGAAATTGCATTCACACAAGTATATGCAGATGATATCTCTTAGATGCATTGCCAATTAAGTTTGTTGTTCTCTGGTCAGAGATTCCTAGGGTGGCGCCCGGAACAGTTTGTAAACACGATTATAATAAAACATATAAGATAAATATTTTTTCGAGACTTGTGGCTTATGACACGCAAAACACATTTTGTTTCAACCTCATTATGGGTATCGACATTGTATTAAGAATAATACTATACAAAAAATCGATAAACTTAACCCAACCTTACACTATAGGTGGTAACCAGATAAATAAACACTCGTAGGAATATCGGTACACTTTAAAAAAATGATCATCATTAAAAGAACGAAAAAAAAACCAATTTAACCAAAACTAAATAATAACGTTTTTTTGTATTTCTTGGGTATTAAATATGTAACAATTTCGACACTTTTTTTTTTGAAAAGTTTTATCCAACGATTTTACGAAATAATAACTATTCCGAGTTTGCTAATAATTTATTAGAGACGGGCCATAGTTTCAATAAAGAAAAACCAAGTTTAAACATTCAAATATTAATACATATTTTAAATTGTGTGCCTTAGAAACCTTAGAAATAAACAAAAATATAAAATATATCTAAAATTAATTTAGTATTAATAGATATTTTAAATTTTGTGCCTTAGAAACCTTAGAAATAAACAAAAATATGAAATATATCTAAATTAATTTAGTATTAATACATATTTTAAATTGTGTGCCTTAGAAACCTTAGAAATAAACAAAAATATAAAATATATCGAAAGTTAATTTAGTAAACAAAATAATAGCACCCTGTAAATCACCTTTGTTAACCATGTTTCCCCTCCAAATCACCACTCCTACTACTCTCACTAAAATATTTCAAATTATTTCTGTACTTGTTTAATTTAAGTAAGTTTTAAGAACGATAGTGAACAAAAGTACGTAGTGGATAAAACTCTTCAAACAAAATATATACTAATATTTTATGTCTCTTTTTAAATTAATTTGTTATTTGTTATTTTTATTTAAAAACCAAATTATTATTTAGGTTTAGTTAGATCAGATTTTCGAGATAGTTTTTTTTCGCAATAATAATGAGTACATGACTTTTTAAAAGTGTGCCGAATCATATTTACATTGATTTATCATTAAATCACAACAGGTATGGAATGTTTAACATATGTACCTATATTAGTTTGGTGACTTAGGTACCTACTGGCTTTATAACCTGATTAAAGAATATAAAATTAAGACGTCACAACTTATTTTTTTACGGTTACATGAATATTTCAATGGGTCGTGAATGAAATGACTTAGTGGGCAGAAAACTGACTCCGCAACTTACAATTTAAGTGTTTTTGCCAATTAGAACAACAAATAGAAATTAGCTATGTCAATGGTAAGTCTGTAGCCGTTTTTATATTTGAACTCGATACGTAGGATTTCCTGACAAAATTTTAAGAATTCGCAAAAAATTATAGAAAATATTGTATGTGATAATGTGGATTGCCGATCCCTACGTCTCGAGAACGTGTTAGACCAAGCGGGGGTATCTCAGTTCGTTTCCCAGCAGTCTGGCGAGTACACATTATACTCGGGTACCCTCGCATACCAGGCGCGGAGGACGGGTGAGGAGGTAGGCGATGCGGAATATACCATATACCCGACACCGGTATCATATCTTCACGTGGAACGCTATCCACCTCGGTATAGGAGGAGCGAGTGTACCTAGGAGGTAAGACGGACCCCGTTATTCGCAATAGGCGAACGCTAAATCTGCCGTGTGATTATGGTAAACGCGATGTGTGCTAGGATGATTGGCCGGTGCGGATTGGATGCCCAACTTACATCGTGGATCGTAGGTGATATCTTGCAGCTTGTATCAAATATGTGTCCCTATAGGATGACTATCGTTATACTAGTGTAATTTTCAATTATTTTTAAAAACATTTTCAAAGCTCCATAGCTCATGGTGGAAATGATTTAGCCATCTAAAAATTGTCGCTTTGATTTAAAAATTCAAGCACTAAAAACTGTCCAAATTTCATTACGATAGAGCTTACTGTTGTAGTGTTATTGCTGCTTATAGCTGTTTGGCTTGCAAAATCAAATTTAAATATAACGCGTCTTTTCTTGGTACATAAAATGCATGGGCTGTTTTTAAATTGTTAACGACTGCATTAGGTCAAGGACAAAAATTTCAAAATACCGGAAAATTAAATGAGTTATGAATAAAAGTTACTCTTTTACTCAATCATAGGATCTTTGTTTTCATCACCACGTACCGTCTTTATGCTGATTTTTAAATTAGGTTGCCTTTTTTTTATTATTGAGTTAGTTTTTATTAGATTTTATGGATTATACACGGAAATATTTCATAGTAAAACATTTCATAGTTCAACATTTACAGTAAGCATAATGATTATTTTTAAATACATTCATTTTTCATACTTTCAGGCATCTTATCATACATTTTCAGTCATCTCCACATAAGCAGTTCTGTGACTCTGTTTTTCCCATATGCGGTAATCTAATTCTATTTAGATTTCTGGTTTCATAATTATGTATACTTTTATGAAAAACAATTTCATCCATATAATTTCTTCTTATCTGTGACACGCTTTGGCTTCCTACTTTGATATTCTGTTCCATTCTTTGATGTTTTGTTGATCCATTTTTTTGTATATGTTTAAAAAAAATATTATGCTGATAATGTGTGACATACGACATAGGTAATGTACACGTATAATCTTACACAAATAACTAAAATTTGATCCAAGCAGTCGTTTGTTTTCTTAACTTCAAAAACACCCTGTTTTTGAAGGAACGAGCATGTTTTATGAGTCGTCCCTGATGATGCATCGCTTTCGTGCAATTTTGATAAAATGCAATCAGCGGTTACAATCCAAGAACCTCATCTTCACAGCCTCTTTTCATCTCCCCCACCTGCACATTATGGCTTGATGATGCTGCGCTCTGTACACTGTACACCTGTAGGAGATTTGATGACGAGAGATAGCTTATTGAGTTATAACTCGCAATATCAAAACATGTTTCTGTGCCAACAGTGCTCATTACCTAAGAATAAGGCGATATTCTTAATTTATTGAGCGTTCATCAATATTAACGCAAATATTAGAAAGTAGTTGGTGCAATGATTATTTATATACCCGACAACTTAGGTAATGCGTACATAATGTAAGCGAGTAATGAGCAAACAAAAAATATTGGTTACTTTTAAAAAATAAAATAAAATTTAATATAAATACATATAAAATATTTAATAGTACAGATATATCTTATTAGCTAATTACAAAAAAAAATTGTACTTAACAA
This sequence comes from Halesus radiatus, assembly GCA_022606495.2. Classification (NCBI taxonomy): domain Eukaryota; kingdom Metazoa; phylum Arthropoda; class Insecta; order Trichoptera; family Limnephilidae; genus Halesus; species Halesus radiatus. The sequence goes on from JAHDVE020011104.1 coordinate 74,163, forward strand.
AAAGTGCTCAACTCAATAGATAAAGATTTCTCGTATTTGAGTTGGGGAGCAGCGCCATGTATCGACAGTAGTCGAATAGAAATAAAAGTACATCAATAATGTAATATAGATAGTTTGTTGTTGAATACGATAGTTACTACAAAATAGAAGACTTAAAGTACATGATACTAGAAATGCAACAATAAGGCACATACAAGTTATATTAGAGGCAATCTTTGATAGTGCTTTTATTAGGACTAATTTGAAGAAAGTTTAACCCAGAAGAAGTAATAAAAAGAGAAAAGTTTCAGTTTAGTGATCAATTTTCTTAACATTATGTATTATAAATAACCCTTTAAAAATCCGTTGAGTTGTAATGTTGAGCCGTTAAGCCGTGAAGTTGTAATGAAACGATTTTCCCGAGCTTAGTGCAAATATTTCTATAAGACTTAATATAGGATTCATAGAACGAAACTCAAGATAATATTATTTTTTATACTCTTGCAAAAATATACCTTACCTGTTACCTTACCCAAAAGCCGCTGTAAAATTCACCCATCATTCCTTTATGGCGGAGTTGCCATTAGACACGTTTATTTCTTCTATCATCTTGCCAAATAAGGATCGTTTTAATTGCTGATATAAGCAGCAAGAATCAATATCTGTCATACGGCGGGCCATGGGAAGTCAGGACTCCAATTGATATATGAGTTTTTAAATTTTATCGCTTCTGATTCTATTCGCGTGACACTTCCATACCCCATACAAATTCTGTTACCCCGGTACGAGCGTCTGAGAGAGGAGAGAAAGCCCACGAGACTGGCCATTTTGCCCGAGGCTGTTTACCTTTCACACGAGCTCCGATCCATGCCGAGTTCGTCACGAATGCCTTTTCTCTCACATGCTACCCGGGGAGGCATCGCTTGGTCGACACCTACTTGCTGGACCGCCATTCGTCCGTCCTTCATAATATGGAGATTGGCAAAGATGAAACTGGTGATAAGATCTGACCCGAGATTAAGATGTGTGTCGCCAAGATTGAGTATACTAAGAGACGCTAAGAGTTATCAAATAATAACTTACGACTACCACTTATAAGGAACCTCTTCTCCCCTTACCCAGTTAACTAACGAACCATCACGATGTTTCTCCGCAGTTTGTAGAGTATGGAACGTCATGTGTCCCGTAACTTATTTTATTTATAATCATACATAGTCATTTCTTTTTTCCTACAGTTATTAATTAGGTATGCTTACATTACCTTACTTAGGGATTTTCTATATCCTTTCATATGCTAGTTCCAAACCTCACTTTCATAATAACAGGTGCAAAATTCCATTGTGCACCGCTAACCTCGCATCCCTTAACGTTATATCAGCAACTACTGAATTTAATAAACAATAACTGACATCCCTAATAATCAAAACTAAAATGTCTAGCACTTGATTTTTAAAAATGCATACCTGCGAGACCTGAAAAACTAGCGATTGCAATGACACGAATTTGTAGGCGAATTTCTTCATATTAACGTGAAATTCGCAATTTTCGGGTAAACAACGCGAATTTTCATATTTTTCACGTGAAATTTTGGTATTTTAAAATAATACATTAAGCGTTCTAAATATTTCGTTATCTATGGTTTTAACAAACTTGAAAAGCTATAAAATGGAACGCAACTAACTTAATGTCGAAAACGCCGTGTACTAAAAGAAAAATCTTTTGAAAAATATCAGAATAATAACGCGACATTTTCAAGTCCCTGTTCAAAAGTAATTAAATGCGTAAGTCATGAATTATGTTTTTTTTTTAATTTGTAAAAAATCTATTTTTCCTTTTTTTTATTTAAAATCTGCCAATTCAGTTACAATTTTGCAGCATTTTGTAGCCATCTATTCATCTGCGAATACCTGTCCCATTAAAAGCTCAAAGAAGTTCAATTTAACATCCAGCCGGTACAAATTTGTTCGACTTTGAAGGCAATTCGAGTTGACCTCCCTTACCTGTATTTAATTCAGTTCAGCAATCACTGGCAGAGTTTTACGAGTTCTTGGCATGCAAGTCTTGTAACTAACTGTCTGCTTCGTGCTTCAATCCCACGTGGACCTTTTTTAACAGATCTCTGTACGAGCTAATGTTTGATACATGGTATTGTGAGGACTTGTGTGTAATGCAGTGTTCTATTATGCGATTTATCAGTGCAGTAAATGCCCACTTATAAGATAATCTGTTTGTTTTTCTCACTAAAAAACTCAGAACGGAATTTAACCACTTATAGCGTTACTAACTTGAAATTCTATTTCACGATAACTGCGGAATGGACAAGCATTCGACTTACTTGATTCTCACAACAGTACATAGTATATAGTATGCTGGCAAGCTAAATGGAGTGGGGAGGGGGTGAAGATGAGAGAAAGTAATGTCAGGAAGTACCCGATTACTTATTATTTACAACAATTTGCGAGAAATGGAAACTATTTAATAACTTCTTTTTTTTTTTTTTTTCACTTTGTGATGTCATTATGTATTTAAAAAAAATATATATATATTTAATAACACCTAATTTTAAAACAATGCAAAACTATTATATTTATAAAGCTTTTGAAATGAGCTTCGTTACTGACAATTCCGAACAAATAAATAAAATTAAACTTTAAATAACTTACAGTCGTGAATATTCTATACGTCACATTTTATAATTAGAAAGAAATGAAATATAATGTCCCACCAACGTAAGAATCTTGGCTCCCTTATAAGACACAAGAACTCCTCTTTTCTGATATGACCAAGAATACTCTTACTTAAAAGAAATATTTTGAAAAGTAACATGTAAAAATTGTAACTTATAATTCTTATAACGCAATAAAAAAATCCGATATCTCATATCTACCACTTTGGAAATTGCAATAGATGTACTGTATTAAATTCTTTTTTTAATTTTTATCTTAAATAACTCATTGTAATTATGTGCTATTTTTATATTTATGCATTTCTCATGAAAATGTCTCCACAGCCATCGGATTGCACTGATAAATTTTAGAAACAAAATTTATTTGATTTAGGCGAATTATTCATGCATTTGTATTGGTAGATTTGTACTAACTGTGTCCCGAACTAAAGTTCAATGAACAGAAATACCTTTGAAGCCAACTGAATTAGCCATGTCATCATCCTAAAGATATGCAGAAACGTATTTAAGAAATCGGTTAATTATGTCATCTAAATCATAAAGTTAGAATATCCTTTTGTGAGCGGGGAACACTTCAAGGTGTGTCCGTCATTAAAAAAACGTATAAAATTCCCATGAATATGCATATCGCCATATCATGCCATTCTTTCTAAATTAATCGCCGGCTACCGTTTGTCCTAAGTAGGGAGCTCGCCGAGGAAAAAATGCTAATGTCTCATAGTGAAAATAATGGTGTCTTACCGGCGTGATGGCTTCGAACCAGGCACCGTATTAAGCCAGAATACAAAAGAATCGATGATTGATGACCAGAAAACAAAGGGTGCCAGGGCTAGTACTTAGCAGGACCGGTATTGCAGGATCTA
>JAHDVE020011105.1:0-46300 GCA_022606495.2 Halesus radiatus
ACAAAATTGCACAAAATGGTGGAAAACCAAGCTACCGAAAAAAATGATTTTTCTCCGTGAACGAACACACTCTATTGTTATTTTGTTCAATGTGTAGAAATCTTTTTGTTTGTTTTTTTCTAATTATTTTTTAATAAATTAATTTTATAACACTGTTGTGATGAAATATAGTGATAATATTTATATATCCAGATTCAAAACAAGCGATCTTTTATCTACACATGAAGTAGTCAATTTTAGTTATATTATCTTAGAATCGGTGTCGCGCCTTTGAGTTGATATTTCACAAAATGGTGCTACATAAATTATCCAAGTATTATATAATTTCCTACCCTCCCGTAAAAGAAAATAAGGAAGTTCGATATTTCGATTTTTTTAATCTGCCTGCAAAGCAACAATAAATTGATAGTTGGCTTCTTGGCAGACTCTTATTTTAAAAGAAAACATATTTTGTGTCCCAAAATTTCTCATCTTTAATATAAAACACGATTTGATTTGACAACTTCAACACCAAAAAATACACGTGTAATATTTAAAACTAGAGTAATATTATTAGTGAATGTTGTTAAAACCTTAACATCGCCATAATAAATGATACGTCTACGTAATAAATGATTCATCTTTATAATGGTGGTTGATACATACAAGTTAAAATGACTACTTTAAAATTATGATTACGTTGTGCTCATTTCGATTTTTGTTTCAGAATAAATGAACGCCACCAAAAACGTCTGAAACGATGAAAATCGCCCAAAATGCTGAAAACTCTGAATTTTCGCGGTATTTGATTTCATAAATTATGATTTACGTTTGCTTTCTCGTCGCGTTAGATTTATGCCTCCACGTTTCTCTTTCCCTGTAATTTACGAATTTCAAAAGTACCTACTTCAGACAATGTGACAAGTTATTTAATGGGAAATTGAACAGACAGCCTCGTTTGAAAATAAATGCGAAACAAAAATCTGAGAAAATCTTAGCTCCGAGCCGAAGAATGTTTCTTTTTGATGTTTTTTTATGCTCCCACCGAGGACTTGCGTTTTATTTGGTCTGTGTTCTTTGGAATAATTATTTTTGCTAAAATTGTCAAGCAAGTTGTATGATACCAACTTGAAGCCTTGCTTCTCTGGTCTCTTCTCTGCAAAATGTCTTGAAATACCCGGAAAACCCATCATTACCATAGAAACCTCTAAATTCCCTGGAAATAAATAATTTTTTTTAGGTTATCATAAAATACCAGGAAGCTAATGATTTGTTTAACGAAAGTGAAAACCTATTATTGGTTCAGTTTTTTTTAAATACATTTTTATCTTACTTCATAAATATTGTCAGGTAATTTTCTAAAAAAGGTACGCATTGAAATAGTCCAAAATTAATGATTTGTTTAACTTTAGTATTGAAATACCCGGAAACTAATGATTTGTCTAACGTGAGTATTGAAATTCCTAGACACTAATGATTTCTTCATCCTAATAATAAATAGTCACACATATATTCATTAGTTAAGAACCATATGGATATACGTAATCGGTACTTTAACAGTGTAAATTTTAATATACCAACCTTATCATTTGTAATAAACTAAGTATTGAAATTCCCGGAAACTAATGATTTTTCTAACGTGAGTATTAAAATACCCAGAAAAAAATAATCACTATAAACGACCCGAAAAACCTGGAGAGATTATTATGAACAATTGCATAAATAATTTTTTTTAATTGATTTTTCCCTTTGATGGTTTTTAAAAAATAAATATATATTATTCTTTTTTATGTTTAATATTTATGTTTAATTTTCTTTTCTTTTTTATTATTTCGATTTCTCTACTCATGATGCATGTGACGTCTGTGAAGTGACGGTATATTTAAGATAGTTTTATTCAAAAATTGTTTAGTGCCAAAAGTACTGTAAATGTCTAATGTGCGACTTTTAGGAAGCTGTTCTTGTGGTGATTATTTTATTTCGCAGCCTCTCTTGTATTGTGTTCTATAGTTTTACTTATCTACCTATTCTTTGAAACCCATGTAAAAATAGTCTGTGTACTCCTACCAGCAAGCAATTTGAAGTGGCTTAACAGATGACATCATTTTATCTATAAGTCGTTATGTTCTGTAACATAATTAACGACTTGACAGTTTATAACATCTGTAAATATGTTGTAAACTTTTGTTTTTGGTTAGTTATTTTCTTTTGAACGAATTGAAACCTCTTCAACGCAGCCGCACCATAAATTTCCCTCACCTAGATACACATTCAAATCTTATATAAAAGTACATGATTTAATAGGAAAGAGCACTTTTAGGCTGGATTCGCACAAACACGTTACGCAAAGGGAGGACTTATAATTAGGTAAACAGTTCTGTCGCCCATACAGTCTCGAGTACAGGGTGTTCGCGGATTAACAGCAGGCGCAGTCGTGGCGCGGGGAGATAAAACAAGAAAGAAGCCCCACCGTGGAGGATGGTGATGTTTTTTCCCGCGAATTTCTCCGAATATACGCCGTTAATATTATACGAGTCACAAGTCACCCACACGAGGATCGCGGTACAAAGTGTTTGCGTGTTTTGACATACAGATTGCGGTACGAAAATGGTTCCATGGTTTGCTTGCTACAAAATAAATTACCGTTTTGATATGTTTGACTTCATTTTTATTTTTTTTTATTCCGTATCTTCTTGACACCTAGATAATGCAATCAAGTATATTCTAAGATACGTAATAATTTTTTTATAAACTTTCTATTCACCACTTTATTAATATACACAGGTATCTATCTACATGTTTTGAAAGCGATCCTTTCTTCATCAAGAATATATATAATATTAAAAATAATAATGTCATGTATAGACAAAGTAATTTTTTTAATTAATTTATTAATAATGACGCCACAAAGTGAATACCAATCTTTCGAAGAAATTATCTAAGAAATGTATTTATTTGGCGAATTATCATTTTTTTTAAATTAGTAGAAAACATATAGTGGGTATATATGAAATCTGAAATATTCAATGAATATATTATAAGTGAAAAATACTTTAGTAACTTACATCTGTCACTCATATTACTAACTAACTAACCATCACGCCGTTTCCCCGCAGGGGTAGGCAGAGAGGACGGACCGCCAAACAACTCGATCTTGGCATACACATTAGCTCGTTCTTCATGCATACTTCATTCATCCTAGATACAAGGGACTGTAAATCTTCCATACTGTTAGCAATCAGCACCGCATCATCCGCATATATTAGAAATAGGAATAATTTATAAAAAAAGGAATAATTTATATAAAATGTTTATTTAAATTCTAATATAAACAGATACCAATTCATTCTATAACGAGTCATAAAATTGTCATTTTTTATTTGATTAATCTACATCACCGATAAAAGACCCTACACACAGCATACCCAAAGATAATGTAGGCCTTGAGAGAAATTATTTCACTGAAAATAGATAAAAATGAAAATATTTTCCTGTTTCTTACACCGCGCTGTATGAATATCGTAACACTGCCCACAATGATTTAAAGAAATTCTCCAAGAGGCCCCTTCGCATAGTGTTAGTAAGTGATTTACAAGGTGTATTCCTGATTAAGTATTAAATAAATATATTACAGTATTATTATTTTTAAAAGGATAAAACATTTTAATAGTCTTCCCAAATTTTTTTTTTAATCTAATTTAAAACGACAACAAACAATAATTGAAACTATAATCCATATTTATATGTATTAATGTTACCTAACTTCTAGTACATAATATTCACTAGTTATTATTATGTTTAACTGTTATTAATGTTATTAACGTATTTCTACTAAACCAAATTCAAGAGCCAGTTCTCTTCATTGATGAATTAACTTTGAAACTAATAAACATAGTAAAAAGAAATTTAAAATATGTATATTGTACTTACACTAAGGGATTTTATTTAAGTTGTATTAGGACATACGTATGTTTTTTATTTAAGTTGTATTAGGACATACGTATGTTTTTTTCCAAAAGAATCGGGCACTTGTCCGATTTTCACGGTTTCAATTTGTTACTGATGCAGTTTGCTTCGTCATTTGTTAATTTATAAGAAAACTGTATTTTAATCTTCAGGAAATATCTCACAATTGATCTAAAATTAATTTCAAAATAATTTAAAACTACCTATGATCATGACATACTTCACATAATTTTTTTTTCATTCCGCAAATAGTTAGAATGCATTGTGCTTAAAAGTCAATGTTTGCACAAGTGCTCTTGCTTTTGGGGCGACGATTTGATACTATCTACTCGTAGGTATGTACTTTTAAAAAATATTAAATAAGTAATTAAGTAAAAGGGTAATGGTTGCTACTGGGATTCGAACATAGATCCTTTAGTTTTACCGGGACTGTCTGAGAATTGAGCAATCTCGACCTAGTTACTTTTTCGTTTTCGTTTTTCATTTTCGTCTATTTCATATTTTCATTGAGAGTTGTTAACATTATCTTCTTAAATTACTAAATATTACAATTAAGTTTATGTGCTACAATAATTTAATTGTAAAAAAAGGTTTTTTTACAATTAATTTTTTTTTTTATAAAATATATTAAAAAAATAAAATATGTAAATTAATAAATAAATATTGTATATTAACTATGGTTCGGTAGTTTGTATAAAACAAATGCATAACTATTTTGATTAATTTGTGGAAATAAATTTCCGTTTATTAAAAGTCACCTTTTTATCTACAATATAGCACGGGTGCCACGCTATATAGATAAAATAGTTCGGGAACTTAACGAGATGAAAGCACATAATTTGAGATATTTTCCAGTCTTAAGGAAGAGCTTTTTTTATAAAATTCATATAACATAATATTATGTTGGTAGATTTAAACCATATCTTATTTTTTGTAGTAATATTAATGTCTTTTGTATAGAGGAATTTTTCTTATTTTAAAAAATTAAATGGACGTTAATTTTTTCATCATGTCTTTTAAAAACCTCCTTGAAATAGTTAAAAAATAATATTTCTAAAGTAATACAATTTTTTGTAATAAACACCCGGGTTCCTTGCACTGAAATATAACGTAATTTCTATCCAGAGCCCAACAATATGTTATTAAATTATTATAAGCAATAATTATTAACCTGAAAAATCATACAAATTGAATAATCTAGATGAAAAATCATACAAAATAAAAATAAATATGGTTGTTTCCAGTGAGAAAAAATGTAATAAGCAATGATTGTAGTCTGAAGAACTAGTACATGTTGACTAATTTGGCGGGTAATTAATAACCTGCCGTAGCTCAGTGGTAGAGCACTTGTCCGGTAAACAAAAGGTCGCGGGTTCGTGTCCCGTCGGCAGCATGTATTTTTTCTCGGAAGATTATTCAATTTGTATGATTTTTCAGGTTAATAATTATTGCTTATAATAATTTGTTACCATATTTGTTCTATGCATAAAAAATCTTGTCTTATAAACATTAGTTTATCATTTAAAATAATAATATGTTATTATTCTCCTAGCGAGTGAAGCTGACTTTACTGCCTAATGTTTTTATTTGAAATAAAAAATCTTCATTATTTTGGTAAATTACCAATATTACATCAAATAATTATATCTTAAAGTGTTAATCTACTTCAATCAATATCTTTATTACCTTAATAATAGGCAGTTTATAATATTGTCTTTGATTTTTTAATATCGTTTCTCAATAAAAAAGTATAATTGAAATGAACTGGTTATTTATGATATTTAATTTAAAAACATTTATAGGTGCGTATTAGGATTATAATCTTAACTTGTCACATTTACAAAAAATCCACAGAAAATCTCTTTTTAACTTTCCACAACAACAAAAAAATAGATTTTTTTTATTATCGTATCTGGAGTTTGAATGTTGTTTCACCATGAATGATTTCACAGAAAATATCGTTTCCGTGTACGGAGTGTTCTTTACACGAACTCTCTGATATTAAAAGGATTTTATCTTTCTATACCTAGGAAATTTTCCTACGACGATAATTTCTCACGATTTCTTCACCGGAAGTATTTACTTTATAAAATTCATGAAAGCAGTGGAATATTTCGGAAACACTTTCATTATATCCAAATACTTCAAATAACTACATTTTAAATAAATGTGTATTTTTCTAAAAAACACCCTTTTGTGCTTATTTTTATTTTTGATATTTCGTTTTTAGCGTGCTCATTTCGAGACATTTCAATCAGCCGTGGCTTTTGTCTTTTGATAAACTTGGTGGCAAAGATAAAGAATAGTTTATTTTGTATAAAAAGTATGTAATTATGTTTTTTTTGGCAATCTTAGTGCCCTAGCATTAAAAGTTACCTGCCACAAACTCGTCTATAAAACTTGTCTATAAAACCTATTTATACGGATATTGAAAGTATCTAGCTATTTTTTGCCCGTTCACTTTTTAAATAAAATATTTTTTGATAAGACAGGGTGGTTAAAACAGAAAAGAAATTGAGTGATTAAAACTGACGCTGAATAAAACCCCGAAATCAAGAAATATCGCAGCAACGTGCTGCTTTGCCGAGTTCTCGGAAAGACTCCCCGATTTTTCACTGTTTGCTTAAATCCCAGGTTGTTATATTTTTCAATTTATTACCAGACATTGTTGATTGTAAGTTTAAAATTCTCTGGATTTTAACAATTGTACTCTGTTCACCGAGATGAAATCACCTTAAAAACAGACGATTGTATTTTCACGAAAGACCTTTAAATTGTGATATTGATTACCACTATCGAAAATTTGATTCAGGTTTCAAGTTACAAATATTATCCACGATACTTTTGATCATCATCCCTCATTAAATTTACTTAATTTTAAGTATCTTCGCATTTCGCTATACGTGTCACAATTGAAGTTGGTTTGTGAAAACCGAATTTAAGTGCGATCTAATGAGCAATTATTATAATTATTATGGAAGGCTCTAATAGCATATCTCTTCCATAAATAACATTTTATACCTTATTAGGTTCTTTTGTATGAGCTAATTCACTAATGCATGTTTACTCCTGTAACACTACTATATTATATCATAAAATATTACCTAAAAACTCTTATGGCCTCTTATGTAATAAATTAATACATTTTTTACTTCTTTAATTATGCTAAAATCAGTTTGTGGCATCATTTTCAATTAAATGAATAAGAGTTATGTTTTAGGTATAAACTACATTTTGGAAACGAATCATTCTTTTCACGTAAATAAAGGTCTAAAATTTTTATATGCTGGTTTACAATTAGATAAATTTGATATTTTAGAAATTAGGCAGTGTTAACAGTCCTTTAAATGTTATTAATGACAATAGCCCTTTTAAATTTATTTCACATATTTAGAATAATTATTTTTATTTTGATGACTGGGTTGTTCCATGATTTTGTTTAAATTTATATTTTCTAATTTAAATATAGTTATTTCTATTTTATAATTAACTTGTTTTTCTAAAACAATTATCATTATATTCATACTCAATTATTTACCTTCTCTAATCACTTATTGTTAATTTTTGTCTATATTTATAGTTTGTCTATGCTTGTGCCATTATTTTTCAGTATAGTTTGTATTCTGACGAGGGAATCATTGGTTAAGGAGCAAGTTGATATTTATTTATTAAATAGCGGTTTATACAAAATTGCCCTAAATCATTTAAGTAATTTTAAGCTGTTTGTCCCGAAGCTTTCAAGTGATAAGTGATAACCTCTATAATATGTTTATAATAGTAGTTATTGCTTTGTTCGCGGTTTTAAATTATGCGTCTTATGAAATACAGATACGAATTTTACAGTTATTTACAACTATTTTATCCTCTTTTTCTATTGATATTACATGTATTAGAAATATTTATAATTTTTAGGACTCGAGAATAATTATAAAATGAACTTAAAATGCTTAATTTTTTTTTTAAAGTCGTGAGTAAAGGAATGATTAATATTTTCTCGCTTTTTTGCACTTTCAACGTTACGTTAGTATATTTTAAGTGTGTGTCTATGCAAATTTAGATAATAGTAGTCTTTATTCCAGAAGGTATGTAGGGGTAGTGCAATGCAATACTTTCCATGACTTACTATAATAACACATACAAATAAATAACAATACAAGAGGTAAGAAAAAAAAACTTATTAAATTCACATTGCTAATAACATTCACAGTACATTAACAACATTTGCAACACATACTTTGTGTTCAGAGACACTTATTATAAAGAAACACACCACTCGTAAATTATATAGTTTTACTTATTACAGAGACACATCACAACATTAATCCTTGAGGTATTCTTTCAAATAATAGAGTTTAAGCATATTACTTTGAGACCTTTCACATTGGCTTGCATTTTCAATATTGTTGGATAATTTATTGTATTGTATTCTAAAGATTATAGTCCATATATTCTTGAGTGTATTTTTAGTATATGTAGTTCTATATGGTTTCTCGTAAATACGTTTGTAAAAAGAAAAAAACGAATCGTTTATTTGGGATATTTGACAGCCTAGGCAGCCATGGCAGTAATTGTGATATTCTTCGATTAGCATAGTTTACGCCATCAGTTTCCCATTCGGTGCAGAGAAGTTCTCTGGAAGAGTGCACTCGTCCCCCAAGGAACATTAATAAATTAAGGCCCTTTTGAACAGAATCTCTAAAGCATCAAAAACTCTCAAACGGTGAACTTTGGCATCATGAATTTAGCGCTTTTTTAGTTTTGCTTATACAACTTTTTCGGTTCTTCAATAAGTTCATATAAATCGTGATTTGTGGTATTTGAAACACTCATTACAAGAAATAATCGCCATACATTTTTTTTCATATTTTTTTAGCTGAAAACTCGTACGAAGTTCTACTACCTACTTGTCCTAGTACCCACAAATATAAAATGCTTTACAACACCTAAATTGTGTTTATCTTTCAGCTATTTTTGTGATGCAGTCTTTCTAGAACTGTTATTTTATATTTCTGATTCACTAACCATTTTATATGACCATCCCTCAATAGCTTAAAAAATATTTTTTATGGCCATCGTAAATAGATTCTTTCGATGACAACATTATTTAAGTAGTCTAAGAAAAAAAAAACTACACGGCAAAGCACCAGCAAATAAAACAGCAATAAATTATTTATGATCACTGCGGAGTCATATTTTTTTTACTCTCCAAGCATAATTCTTTGTCTTCGCAATTACTACGTACGTATTTCCTTTTAGTTTATGTATTTTCCAGTACAACATAATAAAATAAATCGAAATATATGTGCACACGTAGAATTCAATAAATTAATTGCATTTAGTAATTTTGTAGATTATAAATCGGAAAACTGCTGATTGCCAAGAAGGTACCCACTTAAACTGATAAAAAAGTAAAAATATTTTAAAATATAACTTTAATATATTACTATAATGCTCTAAAATAAAATAGGACGTTAAAAACTTGCAATATAACATGAAATTACCACATGATTCAACGGCCCGGTACGTAAGTATTTTTTCGTGCGTGCATTTGTAACTTTTCTTTAAAATTATTTTGACATCATGTCACTCTTAATGTGTGCATAAATATTTTGTAGTATTATATTGATGCATTTAACAAGAAAAATAAACATAAATTGTGTATTCATTAAAAAAAAATCGTTACAACTTGTGGAGGAGTAAAACATCGGGGTATACAGAACGTGTGCCGTCAATTGCCCATAAAGTTTAAAAATCAACACGGGATCCTGAAGATTACACCAAATTTAATGAATTCAGATTAACTACTAAAATAATATCAAAATTATGTTACAAAAAGTGCATTAAAAACCATGAAAAATTGGTTGTTAACGTTTATAAATGTTCAAATATTCTTAATAATAATGACCCTGGTATTTCTTCTAACATGTATTTAGATAAGCAAATGGCCGATAACCCCCAAGAAGTCGTTAATCTATTTGCCGAATTCTTCAGCAAAGTCTATGATACTGCAAGCGACTCTCCTTTGTTCGAAACTGTAACAACTAATAATGTTGACGAGATCGATTTTAATCAATGCATATTTGAAGAAAGTGATATTAGAACTAAATTGAAATCCCTAGATCTTAATAAATTGGCTGGTCCCGATAACATCCCTTTAATCTTTTTATCTAACTGTTTTTCAGTCTTGACTTATCCTCTTACTAAACTTTTTAACCTTTCTCTAAAAATTGGCACTTTTCCGAAGAAATGAAAAACAAGCTTTTTGTTTCCAATCTTTGAAAAAGGAAATAAATCTGATATGTTCAGCTATAGACCTATATGTATTCAGTAACCAATCTCGAAATTATTTGAATCTGCTCTGCTTAATAAATTCTCACCTGAGATTAATAAAGTAATTTCACATCGAAAACACTATTTCATGGCAAAAAGAGCCACTCTTACAAACTTTTTGATTTATCAGAAACATTTATTTAATATTATGCACAAGCGTCTTCAAGCAGACGTAGTATACTCAGATTTTAGTAAAGCTTTCGACAAAGTCTCACACAAAATCTTCATACATAAATTAAGTTCCCTTGGAATAACTGGAAATATTTTGAGATGGTTTGATTGTTATCTGCACGGAAGAAAATTTCTGCTGTACGTCATCATTTGTAAAGTAAGTATGCAAAGATGATATGCGTCCGTAAAATCAAAGATCAACTGTCGGGGGTATCAACTTTCGGGGGGCCAACTGTCGCCCCCCCCGTGTATCACTGTGATCCCTTAACCCAGGTTGCTTCCCTGACATTTAGAAACGTTGTTATCCGACACCTATATTCAAAAGGGAAAAAAAATGTGATAAAACTAACTATAGACCAGTATGTTAGCTATCCGTGATACCGACACTTTTGAAAAATTATTACTTGATAAAATTTCCCCATATATTAACCATCTCATTGTTCCGAATTTACATGGATTTTTTTCAGGGAAATCAATTTTGACAAATCTCTAGTTATATGAAAATTGTATATCGAACGCATTATCTAACACAACTTAAGTCTATTCCACATCTACGAACTTTATTAAGAGGAACGGCTGCGCGGCCTGTTTCATAAAAAACTTAATTTTGCATTTGAGGCCAAAATACTCACCTAAACCTAATGATCATCGAAAAGTATAGTACGTATCTAGTATGGATTCGAAGTAATTTATTTATTTTTGTTTTACATTATGAAATATAGGCCATTAAAGGAATTGATTTTTCGCGATTTTAGAGGCACCTTTAACAATTATTTGGGGGCTAACGGTGATTTAAAGAAAAGTTCTACCCCATTTACTTTGAAAATATAATGAAGCATAAAATAAATAAAAAAATTAACGTAAACATTATGGTGGACTTAAAATTAATTTAAAAACGACCAATTTACCTTGTAACACAAATTTGCCGTACATAATTTAAAAAATCGACCCGAAAAAACCTTTTTTTTAAATGTTTTGTTTTTGTATTTTTAAACCCGCAAATAATTATCTCTCCGATGACATTGTACGACCTAATGCCACATTTAAACTTTTTAAAATTATTTGTATTATACTCTTATGCTTGTTGTTAACTGTGACAGGCAATTATTGTTTATGGTATATTTATACCGTTGGTATTAAGTAAATAATAATTATAAATCTATTACCCACGCATTGCGCTTTAACTAGCTACTTACATAGCATCTATCTTCTTACTTCTTGTATACTCAAGTTATTATATTATGTACTAAACCACTTGTATAACTCTTTTGTATAACCTGCAGTTATAATGTAACCACAGGTAAAACAGTTATTCATTACGTTGTAACTTCATATTTTTATTGTACTTACCTAATTACTTCGTTTACACCCTAATTATTAATTGTATTCTATATTATTATACTTCTTTGTATAACTATGTGATAAATTTACCAACATACAAAAGCCTTCTAGGCGTGAATAAATAAATAAATAAATATAGGAGGTTATGTCTCGACTCTGTCTTGCAAGGAACGTGGACGGCAATCAAACATAATAATTCCGGGATATGAAACATGCTGTGAACTATTATCTTACGATGTCCAAAAAAACACATCAAATGATATTTTACAAAGCTTTTTTCTTTCCCCTTCGCTTCTTCCCCTGTGTAGGACTGCAGCTCTTGAGTATGAAATTTTTTACTTCTTTTTTTCTATTAATTTTATGTCTTTAATCTCCGTATCATAAATACTTATTGAACGTCAGTCATTAAATTATTCATTGACAATTAACTCCCAACGTATTAATGCACCATTAATAGTATCTATCAAATATACAAATTGCCTCCAGAAATGTACTTGTATAGAGGCTGCCAGGACTCGGCATTGTAACGTTGTTTGTTAAGTTTTATGTACCTTTTAAAAATGGCTTTAGAGCTATCGTAAGGAAAATTGATTGATTGCTAAACTAATTAATGACCCTTTTGATTCAGCGTGATTTTTTTTGAGTAGTGTAAAAAGTAGGCAATACAAATACATATTTCTGTTTTATTTAACACCATCGCAAAATATTTGCTTAAGAATTTATATTTCAGAAGAAAACTTTTTTAGCAGACCTTATTGTACAAGCAGTCTGCTTAAGATTTCTTTTGAAAATCTTAGCAATGCGCCGATATATTAAAACAAAACTCGCCGACCGTAAGCGAGCCAGGCACAAGACCGGTTCTCGCTGTAATTAGTTCGCGTAACTCTACAATATTACCTTAATTCAATTAACAACACACCTTCTTGAAATATTTTTATCCCTTCGATCAAAAACAACCGGAGCCACATACCACTGGCAACCCCGTATTGCTATTCAACCGGTACACCCCTAATCGAAATACATACTGCCCCTTCTCAAGCGGTATGCCGCGCTGTATTACTGATGGATAAACAAGGTTTACTGCCTATTCGTGGAAATACCAGTCTGAGGTGTTTAGGAAATTCATTAGGAACATTCAAAGTCAACGTCAACTAAATTCTTTCCACCAACTTATAAATTCATTTCACGCTCAAATACAGTTCACCTTAGAATTAGCCATTAACGCATGTTTAAACTTTTTAGATATTACACTCTCTTTATCAAACAATATAATCGACTTCAATATATACCGTAAACCAACCTACACGGATATAAGTAACTACCCACAACACATCAAATCATCCTATATCTCACAAACTGCAGTCGGCTTATCACTCAATGATACACAGATTAGTTTCCGTACCATTATATAATATTAATTGTACAAATGAATTATATTTAATTAAACAAATTTCATTAAATAATGGATGCAACTCGGACAATCTCCCAAAAGAAATTAATACAAATATCATCAAATAAGTTCTTATTCAATACTATTCCAGTAAACAATATCATTACTCATAGGATTAAAAGTGTCTTAGGATTTTATTTTAATTTTTTAACATAAGTGTTAAGAACCTTCCTTCAGATATCAAACCGGCTTTTTACTTAATCGTAATTTTTTAGGAACTAGTCTTTTGCGTTAAAACGGTATAGGAATTAAATTAGACAACTTAGGAGCACTAGAAATCGAAAAAAACTTTCAATTTAAATTAGCAGATGAAACAAATTTATCCTGTAGTCCGATTTTAAACACGTTTCCTTTGAATTTTCCCTAGCTTATCAATTATTAACTTCCACCTCATATGTCATTATGGATACCGTTGTTATGTTACCTCAGTCATCCGTTTAATTATTATTATATAATCAAGTATTCTGTTTTCCATTAATAACTGCTCTTTCTTATATACATATTCTACGATTATCTCAATTAATGACTTCATTATGTTACCATTACACTCATCTATTCTTATTAAAATATGTTCAATTTTTCTCCCTTTTAAACATAATTCTTTTCTTTTATTATCTCCCTCTAATATTTTGTTCTTTTTCACTCTGTTTTGTATTTTCTCTATTTCACTCTATTATATTCTGTAACTGGATATAACCGATAACTCTGTTTTATTCTTTCGTCATTATATTTACCCTGACAAAAGCCAAGCGAAACTGGTTGGCGAAAAATAAAACACTTTCGTAGTTTATAACGAAGTGTTTATTTTATTTAATATTAAAAATATTTATTAATTAAAAATGAAAAACGTTTATGGTGGATATCTGACGATCTCTTATATCTCTTCCAAAAAACTTGTTTTGCAAGCTCGTTAAAATAATTTTACAACTTTTAGAAAATTATTAAAGTGAAATAGAATTGACGACTTATGGTTTATGAGTGGCTTTGCGAATTCCTATTTGATAACTCCCGACGTTGTCTCACCCTCGTGTCCATCTCTGGATATTTTTAATTAAACAGACCACTTAAGAGACTTCCCTCTCCTCCACATTTATCTCTAACAACTCATTTTTTTCTCCTCCTTCGTGGCTTCTTCTAATTTGTGAGCGGGAAACTGAGAGAGTGGCACTAAGAATAAGAAAGAATTTCTCTTAGTTCATGAGAAATAACCCGACAGCAAACCACCCTGCAAAACAATAGTAAACAACAACAGAATGCAATTTATCTGTCAGTGAAACAATATCATCCTTTTGGTTTGTTTGTTAATTTTACACTCTCGTTTTCGCCTTCCTTTTGATTTGACAGCCATCACAATGGCAATATATAAACAGAAGGGGTGGGTAAGAAAACATTTCGAATGAATATAATTACTTTGTGGTTATAAGGTTTATTAACGAATATTTCCTTAGGGAATAAATAAAGTTGTTTGGGATCTTTTCCCTTTCGTACCGGATTACGTATAATGTAATTTTCGAACACATTTTGAAATATTAACTAATTTAGCGGGATCGTGTTTTAAAATACCCAGTAGTACTTTCTGAAAGGTTTTTTTGTTGTTCATAGCCATGGAAACAATTTTGCCTCGTGCTTAAAATTTTTGCTGTTAAAAAAAATATTTAAAAAAAACAAGTTATATGCTTTCAAATTTTCATTTCAATATAAATATGTTCTTGGGCATATCTTATACACAATAATTTAAGAAGTATCTCCAAAATAGCTCTGTTTTACAACGTACTCGGTCTCGTTTATTTTATTTATCTATTTGATTTTCCTTTTTGTGTTGAACCGCGATGTTAAAAAAATACGTCAGTAGATTTTGTTTAGAATAAATATTTATATCCTCTCAAATAGTATCCAGGATATCTGCCTTCGACATATCTAATATATATTTAAAGATTTCCTCCGCGGGGCTCTATGTCGCGAACACCACATTTCGTGGAAAATGTGTTTTTTGCTACTTAATACCAAAATAAAGTTAGCATTGAGGAAAAAAAACGTAGGCGCTGTTCGGTGTCATATACAAGATATGTCACAAAGTAAATAACGAATTACAAAACCACCCCGAGTCTTATTGTAAAGCCCGGCGATTTTAATGGGTTCTTTTTTGTTGCCTGACACGGAACCCGAGGTTTTTGAAGATGTTGTGACTATGCCAGTGACCTTGTTTTTGTCTCTGCTATCCGTAGGTACTTCATCCCGGCCCGTATTGTAGTTTACCCTCCCTATGAAAGTTTTTACTCGGCTTTTTGTGCCATAGGGGCTCTTTTTATTTTATGGTAAGGTTATCCCCGCCGAGTATTGTTTCGTCTTTTTTAGAGTAAACATAAATTAGTACTTTTTCAGAGTATTTTATCTGTCAAACGACGATAATTTGAAGCCGTTAGCTTTGCATATTCTTGCAATATTTTCCCTTCCGTGCGATATAAAATGTTTTCGATTTAATGATTTAAGCCCTGTTTGAAGAACATTCTCAATTTTTTCACCTAACCTAATCAAACCGTTGTTTTGACTCCACTGACCCCACATGTTCAAATTCAAATTAAAAATACAAAAAACTTTATTGTACAAATAAAGTTTAAAGAGTACAAATGGTATAGCTTATAGGCACATCCCATTTCTTACAGTTAGCCCCCAGTATGAATGAAACCGTGTTATATTGTGGTCATAAATAGGAACGACTTTTATAATAATACAATTTTTAGCTTTTGACATGTGCACTATTGTTACGCGAATGAAAGTACAGTCCATCATAACGTTTTGTTTGGCAAGCCCCCAAAAGGCACACAAACACCAACGGCTCGGAGGGCTTTGAAGCAGAGAATGGACGGTTACCTCGAGAGGTTTTCTTCTTGGGGTAAGAATAACCTCGTCGAATTTAATGTTACCGAGACCCAATCATGTCTGATTACGTCTAAAAGGAATTGAAATGACAATCTAGTCTCCTTTAATGGATGCAATCTTCCCAAGAAGCCCTTCATTGATATCCTTGGTGTAACCTTATGTGACGAGCTCAGGTATGGGGGCTCCATCGAAACCAGAGTAAAGTTAGCCTCTCAGAAGCTGGGCGTACTGTACAGAGCCCGCAGATACTTTAATAGTACACAACTGCTGACCCTGTACAGATCGCAAATGCGTTCCACTGTAGAATTTGTCAGCCACTTCTGGTCGGGAGCCCCAAAATATCTGAAAAAACCCTTGACTCTGTTTAGAAACTGGTGATCCATTTGATAGATTCGCCTATCTTAACAAACGGACTGCAATCTTTGGAGCACAGACGTCAGGTGTGAATGCTGTCCTTGTTCTACCGGTATTTTAATGAAAGATGCTCTGACGAACTAGCGCCATTGATCCCTTCGGTATCGGCTCAGTCGGAAAACACGCCAAATGAGCGCCCAAGATTTGTACATGGTTGACATTTGTCACATGTGAACGGGTCGCTTCTACGACTTGTTCTTGTATTCAATAGCTCGGCTGTGGAATGAGCTTTTATCATATTTGTTTCCTCCCTCCTATAATATAGGTGTCTTTATGTCCCAGGTTCACTTCTTCCTGTTCTCTAAAATACCCTCCACATAGCATCCCCAAAGATGACATAAGCCTTGAGGGAAATTATTTCCGTCAGGGTCTCCTATGTGGAGTTAGTGTAAAAAAAAATGCTACGCGTTAGACCTGTTCGGTCGACTGTAAGATAACAAGTGGCAGGAAGCGGTCAACATTCGTAGACAATAATATACCTATTCATAGCAAGTACAGCAATGACAATATAGGGTAATCGAGAACACTTATAATAACAACCGACGGCGATGTCGTCAAATGAAGACAAATTTATACATGACCATTTATTATTGATGTGGAGTCCAAAAAGGTTGGAAATCTGTCTCCACCCTAAGAAAAACGTACCAAAATAAAGTTAAAAGGTAATAAAAAAATTCAACAAATTTATGATCACACTGTATTTTTTCCATGAATTTTTGTAAGTAACTTATAAGCTCATTTATTCAGTTGGGCACAACAATCAGCGGGATATTTTTTTTATGTCAGTAACGCACAAGAGTCCCAACCGTCTGGAGCCAGTGAGACTATGGCATTCGCAATTGGGATATATTTTGCTGAACTGTGGCTGAAGGTTATGTGAAGGCGAATGAGATGGGGGAAAGGAAGGTGGGGAAGTACCTGTCTATTCAAATCTGGTCACCAAACGCGGCTAAAGCTATTTCAAGCAATGTTTCGACTCTGAATGGTGGTCTTTTACCAGGGCGATTCTGAAAATATCTGCCACTCTGGAACGTGCCGCAAATATAGTATATGTTATTTTAAATGAATAAATTGTAAAATAACAGAACTTATTCAAATTAAATTTACTTACGTATGCCGGGATTTAAATCCGCGACCTCCGGATTCGTAGCCGATGATCGTAACCACTCAACCACGGATGCCGGAGGAGGGTGATAATAAAGTCGCCATTTTCGAATATTCCACGTACAATTCATACCTAAACTTGATAAACTGCACACAGCATACATCTAGTGAAAGGGCGATGTACGCCACTGCCATATATAGTTTAACTGAAGGTACGTGAAGTCAACGAACTATTTTCTAATTGCCGTAATCTTGAATTATTTTTCAACTCGTAAACTGATAATATTTCAAATGTCCATAAAACTTTGTAGAAAGCGTTTTCCCGATACGCCGCGCAGACCGAACTGCTCGTATCTCGTATAAGAAAGAGTAGGCACTTTTAGGAAATAACTTTTTGCTATTCCAGTTTCAAACCGGAAGTGTGGCCAGCGCATGTATTTCAATTATTCGGAACACGTACTTATTATAATAAACAAACATCAATTGTACTATTTTAGTGGCTTCTTCAGCCATGTATTCCACTTGGTAGGTCGATGATAACAAAATCTAATTATTATGTTCCAGTTACTTTCTTTGGTAAAACACTTCCAGATGCCTCATACTAAATATTTAAGAACTGCGTACTAAAAACTTTGATATAAATTGTTTTTGAAATCATTGTACCAATTTAATATATTAATTGTTTTGGTGTTAAATTCGTTTAACTCAAAGAAGTAAATCAAATTTAATATTTTTATTATTAAATTCTGCACGTATTTTATTTTGTATTATTGTGACAGCTGTTTCGGCGGTCAAGGCCATTTTCAAATTGTAATAAATCCTATAAGTAAATTGTCGCAATGTCGATTAACTACAGTTTGAAAATGGACTTGAATGCCGAAACAGCAGCCACAATAATGAAAACTAAAATACTCGCAGACCTTAATAATAAAATATAATTAGATCTACATTAAATTTCAAAAAAATACTAATTTAAAATGATCTGACATGATAAATAAAAGTTATTTTTTAATATTACGAATTACTTGTTTGTTTATGTGATAGATCATTGTTTGCTGCTATAAGCTTTTACTTCGTATATCTTTCAGCAAGGAAAATGAGCAAAACTAATTTATTAACCCAAAACACTACGCACAGGAGGGAAAACACTAACTTGTGTTGTAGTATAAAAAACTTCCTTTACTCAGGTCGAATGGTTCTGTATACTACACGGCGTAAAAACCGTGCGTAGGTATTATATAGTTCTTTCATCCGAACACCATTCAATTTGAAGGAGTTCCTCTAGGTTTCTCGTATTTTTTCCGAAGTACTCACAACACGATATCTTTAAAATACCTTTACTCTCGCCTTCAATTACTTTTATTACGACACAGAATTCATTTTATGAGTGGAAACACTTCTCCTTCGGAACTCTTAGATGTTGAGTGGCCTCGCTACATTTGTACGTTTGTGGGGAGAATGGACGAAGGGATCAGAAACAAAAGTGTGTAAGTTATTTAATTCTCCCTCGGCTGCAAACATTCGCATTATATAATGCATTACGGGAGAATGTAAAAACAAGCTAAAACGTTTTCATGTGCATAAGAGTCAGCACTCAACACCACTTTTAACTTCAACAACACAATTTGTACTACAAGCAACGTTTGTAATGATTCATCTGTATATTCTTTACGGATAATTAGAAAAATGGCTAAGGTTTCCTTTGAATAAAATTCTTGAATTGTATTATTTTAAATTGTATAAATTACATACTAAAATATCTAGATGAGGTTTACTTCGAAAACCAGTGGAGGCCTTTTTGAACGATTACATTAAGTTTCAATATATTTCATTTAGAACTTAAACGCTTACGGTTTAATAACTTTTTTCAGTAGAAACTTTTGACATTTTCCTAACTACCACCAGTATAGAAATTACCTACAAATAATTTGTAGTATTGTTTGCATCAGCCGACTTCAGTGTGGATTTTACGGCCAGCATCCAAAAATACGCACTTTGCAGATTGCTAACTCACAAAATAATACGAATGATTTATCTTTTAATTATATAGAGGTAATTAGTAAAATGCATAAGATTTCAAAAGACACTAATCCTTAAACGGTAAACTTTAAAATTTTATATTAAAATCGTACTGGAATTAGAGGTAAAAGGTTCAAAATTGCTTACTGGTTTTCAAACTGCATCTATTTTAAGATATTTTGGTACGTATTTTATAGAATTTAAAATTACAGCTTGACGATTTTTGTCTTTTGAAACCTTATAAATACACCTCATAACTACCCGTATATACATTACATTCAGGTCATTTGTAGTATTGCTCGCGTTAGCAGACTACAAAGTCTGCATTTTTGTGTGCTGAATTTTAAGAGTAGACATTGAAAGTAGCAGACACAACGCAGTAAAGGCTTTTATAGTTGTGACGAGGTATTGTCTTCAAACGAATAAACAGCAGATAAACTCATTTTATCAAATGCGGATCTGATTATTTTTCTAGTGGGCTATAACCTCTAATTTATCTATATTCGTATTTATTTATCTATATTCGTATTTATTTATCTATATTCGTATTTAGTAAAAAGTGATGTTCTCTTGTATCCCTTTTCTTCTGGCCGACTACAAGCTCATATTGTGTTTAGCCATGCTTCAACATTAAACCTCCTTTTCCGTATTTCTTTTTTTTTATTTATGACCCCCGAAAGAAAATTAAAACGGACCATCCGACCTATTAGGGAGTAAAGAGTGCGTGCCATTTCGTTTGATCCTTGCCGACTATTAATTCATCTCGCGCGTAATGAAAGAATTCTTACAGCCTCCGGTAAGGATACTATGAGACAAGGATTGATTTGTCAAATTAAAAGGCCACGAGGAAACTTGTATTGCGAATCGTCCGTGTGATTAAATTCAGGGGAAAATACGTTTTATATTGTTGCCTCCGGCTTGTTCATCCCAACAACCTAACAACTGAAGATTTGAACATTTGAAAATCCTGGCTATGGCTACCAAACAACGGAAGGTTCTGATTGACGCGTACGACATGGAAATTAATTTTGCTTTCTATCTCTCAACAAGCTGTATCCTTTAAACGGCTAGCAAATAACATGGAATTTTTTTGCGCAAACCTATCGTTGTTTATTTAAACGTTGTGCTTTTACGTTTCTCCATTAATGGAATAAGTGTTTTTTTGTTTGTTTCCGGATTCTGGCAGTAACCCTTTTCGCGTTTGTTTTTCTGATGCATACGATTTAATAATTATATATATTAAACATATGGAAATTTTATGGTGATAAACCTTATTTATCTATTATTTTGCTTAACTCAGTTTTTGTGACACAAAAGAAATTAAAAGTCACGCTATTGTATTATCTGGTAAAAAAATATTTTCAGTTTGAAAAAAAAACACAAACACAACCTTGTCAAAAAGTTAAATTCGAAAGTTATAAAACCCAGCCATAAGCCTAAATGATATTTTAAATTTTAATTCGGATAACTTCTCGACAAAAGCCGCTACAGTGTTTCTACTTACGTTCGTGATACTGCGATCTTTGCCGGAATGTTTTACAGCCCTTAGTGAAATTTATGTGCCTCCTCTAGGGATCCTGCCTTCTGTTTGTAATATATTTGCGTATTTTTTAATGTAAATACGAAACCGTGTACTCGACTAAGGCAACTGAATTACACGTTTCCCGGGCGTAGCTCATATTTTTGCCGGAGAACTAGTAGCATTTTTACTGCTGACGGGGCATTATACTTAATTAGGCCACCTCTCTCATCTTCTACTGCCTGGATCCCGTCCCGCTCCCGCTCCATTTCGTTATATTCATTAGCATACATTTACCAATTAGGCAATAATCATTATTTCACGGCACGTTTAACTGGGTTACTTCCTTTTTCTCCATACCTTTGTAAATACCCAAGCAACTGTTAAATTATATTGTCTCTTCTCAGGAATTTCTACGGACTAATTATATTTAACTGAGTGGAGAATTCTTTATCATGGCGAGTACTCAATAGTTGCAGAAAGAGAGCAGACCTGAGATCTCCTGGAAACGGGATTTCAATTATACATGTTTGTTTTATTTTATTTTAAACTCGTTAGCAATTTTTTATTTACTCGTAGTTACGAATATTTGATTAAATTCGTGCATCTGTCAATTCTCTATAGAGAGTTGTATAAGAAGTTAGTCCATGTCCTTTGGACATATTTCATAATTTTTTTTCTCAATACCAAATAGTTAACAATTTTTAATATTTCTTTCACATTGAACGCATTCCTGCACGTACTTAACTACCTAACGCCCAATTAAAAAAAAAGTTTTTATCATAATGATTTTAAGAATCTATTTTTTTAGTATGCATACATAATATTAAACAAATTAATGCAAATGCTATGTAAAAATAATATTTTAATTCTATTTTCTTATGAATTCCACTGAGTCGGTATCTTCTTCAAAATCATTTTTAAACCGTCTCATTGATACTTAATAAGATTGACCAGCATCTGATTACCGTAGATGCATACAGTTTGTCACCGTGTTTATATCGAACGTCGAGGGATAATGTCTTTGTTCGGTTTTACCTGCTTTTGCATTTTCCTCCTCAACCCTCGATCCGGTATCTTGTATCTCTTTTACAAGAGATGAATAAGATTAAAAGTTGCTACGAGAGCGATTTAATATGCTGCTTCGAATGAAGTCTCGCCATGATGCGATGTGTGCATAATGGTAATTGAAGTAAAGATATGGCTTGCCTGTGTACATAATTTGTAGCGTCCTCGGTTTTACCGTATAAGAATTTTCAATGCTTTAGCATTTTAAAATATAAAATGTCTGGATATTTCTTAGAGAGCTTTCCAAGCCTCTCGCTTTAAATTTTGTATGTCATACTAAAAACCGTGAACAATGCTTTTCCTATATTGCATTTCATCATGTATTAACTTTTATATATTATACTCGTACATGAATTATGACTTGATTGATATTATTTCAATTTAGATAATCGCAATCTTTTTGGATAACAACAAGGTTAAAATAGCATCAACATTGGAATTGTTCTGATCAGAAGACATGTCCATAAGAAAACCATGGTTTAATAAAAAAATGACAATATGTGTTTTATTTATCATCAATCTTTTTCTAACCATTTTAAACATCGACGAGCCAGAGGAGGTAGTCGTTCAAATATATTTTAGTCTACTGTAAAATTATTTTATACATTTTTGGGGTTAGACCGGCGTATATCCGTATACTCAGTGTCTTGTGTTTTACATAATCGTATATTATATAATATCCCTTCTCCCTTCTCCCTTCTCCCTTCTCCCTTCTCCCTTCTCCCTTCTCCCTTCTCCCTTCTCCCTTCTCTCTTCTCTCTTCTCGCTTCTCCCTTCCCCGTTCTCCGTTCTCCGTTCTCCCTTCTCCCTTCTCCCTTCTCCGTTCTCCGTTCTCCCTTCTCCCTTCTCCCTTCTCCCTTCTCCCTTCTCCCTTCTCCCTTCTCCCTTCTCCCTTCTCCCTTCTCCCTTCTCCCTTCTCCCTTCTCCCTTCTCCCTTCTCCCTTCTCCCTTCTCCCTTCTCCCTTCTCCCTTCTCCCTTCTCCCTTGTCGTACGAGTACGAGTAATAGTAGAGTAGGAGTAGAAGTAGGAGCAGTTGTAGGAGTATGAATATGAGTAGGGGTAGGCGTAGGGTTAGGAGTTTGAGTATTTTTTTTTTCCTAACATTAATTTTAAAAATTGTTACCGTCACACATACTCCTTGCTTCATCCACATTCAAACACAAAACCAATTGGAAGGCAAATGCTAGTATCACTTTGATACTAATTATGATAAAAGAATCCTATGAACACCACGAAATACCATTCCAATTATTTCATATTCAAGCCACGAACTCAAGCTTATAAACCTCATTGTATTTTTTTTTTTTCATAGAAGATAATATTAATTGCTCTCACACTGAAATATGAAATCGAAAAGACACAGAAAAGAAAAAGGTAACGGTAATAGCTGGAATTCAAGCCCAAGACCTCGTGGTCTATCTGGAACCTTGCGCTCTAATCCACTGAGCTTACAGGTAACCCAATCTTCCCCGTCATTTTTATCGATATCATAGTTCGATTTTCTAAGAACTATCATCTTCAATTAATTCCCCTTTTTTGTCGAATTTATTACAAATAAATTCGGTAGAATTTTGTAGTCACGATAAAAATGTAGAAGCCAAAAAAAAGAAAGCTGTAGTCAGTGGATTAGAGCGCAAGGTCCCTGATAGACCACGGGGTCCTGGGTTCGAATCACAGCTACTACCGTTACCTTTTTCTATTATGTGTCTTTTCGGTTTCATGTTTCCTTTTGAGAGTTGTTAATATTATCGTCAATGACACAACACACTTTGAATTGTGATCTTATTCGTTTTTAAATACTTTTAAAATTAGAGACAACAAGTCTAAACTAATTGAAATTGTTGAGTAAGTATCTACATGTTTGATGAGGGTCGTTACGCAGTCACATACTGCTGATATGGGAAGCGGAAAATAAGAAATAACGTCTACCATAAGATGAAAACGGTTTGACATAAAGGGATCTTTCTATTTGGAGTGATTTGTTAGTTGAAATTTTTGATATTTTCTCGCATCTGGTCCGTATTTTATTTACTCCTGTACTTTTAAAAAGAGAATTGGATTGATACAGTACTCATGTGAGGTATGTGAATTATCCAATATTGTAAAGTCAAAATCAATTGTGTCTGTAACTGTGATTATCGGAAAGCTTGTTTAATTAACTAAAGACGGTATAAATAATTTATTTTGAACGACTTAATCTATTTTCACAAAAGACCGGTTTAGTAAAAATAGTCAGGATGGATATAATACTAACATAGAAAGAATCAATGTCATACATCATTGGAATGGGAAGTCGCTAAAACAAAAGGGCGCAGGGTGACTACCACAATTATTTCTACATTTTTTAGTATTACTCTCGTCCTTGCAATGAAATTGTATTTCCGTAACCCGTCGAAGATAGAAATAAATTTATTTTATTCAATAGGGTAATAGGGGTAATACGTTATATATAGTAGGGTATCACGGATACCGTTCAAAACGTGTGGAATATTTAAAGTTTATATATCTGATTCTGATAATCGCACTGAAGATGTGTAATTTTAATATATTCATCATAATTATTGATATTTAAACGATTTAACGATTTAATACTGCACATTCCTGTTGGAACTAGCTACAAAGTCATTATGATGTACATAACGCTACTGATTGGTAAGACGACTGTCACCGAAATTGGTCGGCGTGATGTGAACAACGCCAAATTCACGAACATAAACGTACACCTCGTTTTGGCGGCATGTAAAAAATGGCACGTTTTAAATTGTTGTAAAATTTTTTAACACAAAATGAAAATAATGCTATCGTTGTCGTAATTTTTTTTTTTAAATTTGTAAGCAATGAAAAAAAAACAGTGAAAATACCGTATTGGTCTTATTATGGTAACAATGTGAGTGCTATTTACAAACGTGCTTATTTAGTTATTTATTGTTCTAATAAGACCTCTTCTACTTTCCAATGCATTACTAAAATAAACAACATTAGTAACTGAATTAAAAATTACTTTGTATTCACCATTTTATTACTAAAAACATATCTTCATGTTTCGAAAGAGATGTTGTCTTCATCAGGAATCTCTACAATAAGTTTATATAAAACCGCTTTCGAAACATGTTGATATGTTTATAGTAATTTTTAATTCAGTTATTAGTAATGACATCACAAAGTGAATACCAATCTTTTGAAGAAATTACAAAAGATTAGTGACTACATTCCTCTCAATGCAAACACATGTTCATTTTTACTCTAACTATAGGCAGCGTTTTAAAAGCCCAAGTGATTATAACGCTCTGTATCGGTATAGTGAAGATATTATCCACGCCTTCAAAAGCGATTTCCGACTCTCGATCTCGAAAGCAATTATTCAAGTCGTGTGACACCTTATTAGAATGGACTAAGAGTTTTAATGTTACCTCGAAAAATTAGCTTTAGAATGAAATACATTTTTTTATAAGGTTCCAAAAATAACGCTGAATTGTGTGAATTAATTGTGTCACCCATTTTTACACCAGAGAAATAATATTGTAGACGTCTTTGATGTTTTATGACTTTTTGTACTCATTTAAAATTATTTAATTTCGTCTTGGAATTTTTTAAAGTTAGAATTATTTTTGTAAGATGGTAATAGGTGACGAACGAAGTAAGTGATAATTAAGTATACTACAGCACTGTTTCAGTCAACTATAGTACATGTATAAGAGAATAACTTAAGGTTATTTTTACGTCGGTGGTAATCGATGGCAAAAACACTAACAGCCATTGTTTTATCAGGTTTCTCACATATTGTGGATTCCATATTAAAATGGTTCTTTATCCATTTAATGAATTTGCTTTTGAACGTAAGACAACACCGGAGTTTGCATATTTTAATAAAATATAATACTTGCTCTATTTTCAAAGTATGTATAACATAATAACATATGTATTTATTTTTATTAAAAAAAACGTATCATCAAAGAAATGATTTAAGAAAATAACAGAGCCAATAAGTTTAATAAATATTTTGTGTACGTAGAAATAGAGAGGAAATTAACCAAAACCTCCCTATAATAAAGATGAATCACTTTTTAATTTTGACGAAACATTTTGCAAATTTAAGTTTAAGAAAATAGACGGTCAGAAAAATAGAATATTACCAATTATCAAATCGAGGAAGACATGGCACGATCGAGTGAATCAAATACTTGAGTCTGGCCATGTCAGAAATCGGAATAAGAGAAGAGAATGTATGAGACGATGTTTGAATGTGAATGAAGCAAGAAGTGTATGCCAAGATCGAGTTGTTTGGCGGTCCGTCCTCTCTGCGTACCCCTGCTTGGAAACGGCGTGATCACGTAAAACCTTTATGGTGATAATGATTCCAAAACTATATAAATTTAAAAAATAAATATATGTTCAATATTTTTCCCTTCAAAAACATTGTGTTTATCATATTGCTTGATAACATTATGATTATTTCGAATTAATAAATAATCTCTTTTCCCGCCGTTCCTCTACTCCTTAAAGGAGAAAAAAATTATGACGGTAAAGCAAAGTATTATATTTGAAATTATATTGTTTTGTATAAAGTTAACATAACGTCTTAGAAACTCGAAAGAAAAATTATAAACATGAGGCGATATTTGCAAAACAAATAAAACTGAGGATAATGTTAACGATTAATTGAGGATAATAATATTAATGATTCCTAAATTGAAATATGAAATCAATAAAAAAATTCGGAAAATTATTAGGTCTCAGGAGTCCCAGTTTCAGCCGTTACCTTTTTATTTAAGGTGTCTTTTTCTATTTCCTATTTTCAATGAGATTTATTAATATTATCTTTTACTATGGTTATGTATTATTATGCTTTATAAGCTTCAAAAAGTTATTCTAATAAATTGAATGCAAATTATATTGCATTCAATTTATAAGGAAAGGAAAGAAACATAACAAGATAATACGCAGATAATCTCTCTTGTACCAGGCCTTTCCATTATATAATAAAATTACGAAAGAAATAATTGTGATAGAAAATATGTGTATTTAAAAAATAAATAATGTGGCGGTTACAATAATTAATTTTAAGTTTGTCAATGAATATCCTTAATAATTTCTTCAAAAGATTGGTATTCACTTTGTGATGTGATTATTCATAAATATATTTTTTTTAATTACTTCGTATTCACCACTTTATTAATATATACATGTTTCGAAAGCGACGATTTCTACATAATATAATTAACTATAATCATGAATATCCTTAACTTTATTTTAAATTATTGATTTATGTATTTGCCAAATGTAACGTCTGTTATATGTATGTATGTATGTGTGTAGGTACATTTAATAGAAAACACGATGATGTGAGCTAACTCAACATTAATAAATAAACATTTTTTAACTCGTATCAATATCACAACCATCTAAAGCTTAACTGAGGATTTATCATTTGCATGAAACAAAAAAAGTTGTTCTTGTTTCTTGTTGTTCTCCATTCCACGCAAAATCGCTAAAAGGAAGGTAAAAATTGTTTCCGTTTTAAGGAAACTTTATTTTTACAGTCCTTTATAATAGTATTTGGCAACGTAAATGTTGAACTTGATAAAATACCCGGGCTTTTTCAGGTTATTCTCAGAGAATACTCGTAAGTTTAGCAATTTGTTTTGGGGTAAGTTTTTATTTTATTAAAATGATGAAATATATTCAAATTTCGTAACGTATTTATTGTATTCATCGAAAACTCATTAATTTTTTTGACCCCAAGAACAATCTTGATATTGTTTAGATCTTTGAGGAGATATATTATAAGGAATTGATTTTATCAGAGTTTCTTTAATATTTTTTGTGACCTGAATTATAAAAGAGCTGTACATTTGTTGTTGATTCATGTAAAACTCACTGTCGTTCACAAAAACACACCACGCTAATTGATGATGCTATTACAAAGCACGTACCGTAAATCCAGGAGAGACGCCTCTAGAGGAGATACACCACACTCGTAATAACTTTAAATGTGGTGGAGATACTGCAATTTTTCATAAACCGTTCAATAGAGGCTCCGGAGTTGAACGAAATAAGTCAATGCCTACCCGGCTGTGTTGGCATTTGTGGCGTTCACAGAGCGTTGATGAAAATTTCCACCGAAAAATATCGCTAAAGTTTTACGTCATAACGTACTTGTGCCGATTAGAAGCATAGTTGAGACAATAAAGTATGTGACCATTTTACTTTTAATATAGTTTATTTTTGAAATCCTTAAAAATAAGTTTTTTTTTGTTTTTGTATGTTCTATTTTCTATTTTGGGATTGAATTTAACACAATATGGGGAGAGATGCCACACTGAAGAACATTTGTTTTTTTCTTGTCCTACATTACTATGTTTTAATTTATTTTAATCTGCTAAGGAAGTACATACAAAGAAACAACGTTTTCAGAGGAGAGTGGACTAAAAAAAATCTGATGTTAGCCATCGAAAAGAGTATCCAAATGGTCAATATCAAAGCACGAGATGGATTTAAAATATGGAATTCCTATTCGAACTTTATCAAGATGACTCCTGTACGGATATACTACCAGATCCTCCTACTGAAGCTCTAATTCTCTGCAACTTATTTCTGTACATATGCCGTATCTAGATCTGTTCAATCTGGGCTTACCGTTATGACGGAGAAAGAAATTTTATCAAATATATCTGAGAATGCGAATCCAATTCCAACACTGCCAACGGCAACTGTTAAGCGTAAGCAAATAGTATGTGTTGATATCCTCTGAAAATTTTAGGCATGAAAAATCCATACTGATAAAAGGTACAGCCAAAATTTGGTTACATACTCTTCTCATCAGGAATCTTCGGGGACCATTGAAGAGGATTGCAACGAGTATGTTGAATGTTCGAAAAATTATTTCGTAACAAAAAATAGAGCAAGGCGGATCTGCGAAATTTCATCGTATTTTTCCCTCAAATAACTCCGCAAGACGTGCACCATGTACCTCCGGAACGGAACTGCAGCAAATTTGTGACGGAAAGTTTCCGCCAAAAAAATTGTCATACCGAGAAATAAGGCCTCTGACATATAACCTCCAAGGTGTGGCATCTTACTGCCACATTGGAGGAGAGACGTCACTTTGACATGTCTTAATATTTTTTTATTAAAACCCTACACTACACATGAGAATTTAAAAAATTTAATTTTTTTTCTGTAAAGGATTACTCTATATTTATAATAAAAAATAATTCATGACATTTAATTTGAAAACCGATTTTTTATTGCGTTCTTTCAAAATGGGTGCCGTCTCTCCTGGATTTACCCTAATTATGATCGGGTTTATTCTAATCATAACCGGGTTGGTAACATACCTGTTATAATTTTGTTCCTAAATGTTAAATGATTTTAATCACTTATATTTGTTTCTCCTCAAAATTCTAGTAACCTGAAGATATTTTTTCAGTACCGGCGTTTAATTTATCGATAAATTTAAAAACAAGTTTCATCCTTACGGTTTACAAAAATGTTTGTTTTTTATTTTTAAATACGAATATTTTAACATTCTAAATAGTTTTGATAAGGGAGAAAATCGGCACTCGCTGCCAGTATCGAACTCAATACATTTGAGTGGTAACCTAGTGTCCTACCCACCAGGCTATTGACCGCATGTAATATGGTAATAATAATTGGATGATTTGTATAGCGCCGTTTTTGCGAAAAATCATCACAAGGGGGCCATATCTTAATTTATAAATGGGTTTGTTAGATCCCCTGTACAAAGACAAACTCTAACTAACCTGTTGATTCGTTATTGATTTTCGTTAAACTTCAAATGTATGATGTACGCATTTTCCATCGGTCGACCGGGCATTTAACTGAGAGTGACGCTATCAAAATGCGAGTTCGTTCTTAGTCAAATACTCACAAAATACAATAGTAGATAACTCGGCTCAGGGAGCAAAGTTACTATTGAACCCTTTTAACTCTGGTTGCTATCAAATTTGTAACTGAAATTTTGCATGCTAAATTCATATCAATGTCGATTCCATTGCTGCTAAGTGGAGGTTCTAAAAACATCCCCTCCGGCACTTGAAGTTTCACACCCGAGGATTGCGCAAGGGGTTGCCATACCTACTTCTTGTTGTCCATAGTGGTTTGAGTAGTTACACTGTTATGTTACTAGTACTGTAACTTATTTCAGTCCATGGTTATTTATGACTCATAACAGTAGAATGAGTACTTTTATTGGGTTAAATTAATATATTTACCTTTTCGTCTCGAATTTCTCTTTTTCTTTAAAGAACTTATCATATATCCGTCGAAAGAAATTATGTATACATAATTAATGTAAGATAATATGTTATATATATATATATATATACGTAAATACAATTGATTGATTATTTTCGACTTATTTTGTGCCACATAGATCATTAAAACAATTATAAGTTTGCATATTATTTTAAATAATACATAAAAACCCGTTACTTTCAAGTGCAGGTTTCAAGCGAGAAACAATTTTTCAGAATCTGAACGTAAATAGTAATGAATAGTTTTATTTAGTTAATTTATATCTACTTATTTATATAATAATATTTTATCTCGTTCTCCCACCCCATTTTCTTGTGCCACAAGAAATTCGTCACTTGTTCCGGCCATTAGAGACTATTGTGCGGTATCTCGTTAAAAAATATAACATGCGGTATCACTGAAATAAATGTATATATTTTAATATCTTTTTTATACGAGTATGTTGATAATATGGTGTAAATAAGCTCAAATGGCGGAACGGAGAATATTGAAAAACCTCTTTGAATTTACTTTTTATACATTTAACTCAAATTTATTCAGTCTACATGACACCATTATACTTCTAGGAGCTTTGTATTTCTTAGATAGAAAAGATCCCCCGTAACATACGGCCCACACGCCGGGCATTTCGCTGTAGATGCCACGAAAATGATATCTCGTAAGAGTAGGGAAAAGTAAAATCCTCATTTCGAAAGATTCTATGTGATGGAACTCAGCGAGACGTGCCTACGGGAGGGGCGGAAAAATCTAACTGAAATTAATTTATATAGAGAAAATTCACAGCCGTAATCCGTTCAATAAACATTTACAAAATTGAACCGTAAGTATATGCAAATTAACTGAAGCGGGAAAGAGCTTGGGGAGCAAATTTCATTACACTAACTCGGGCTCCTTTTGCGGGCGCCGGAACTTTTCCCGCCGTGAAAAACGCCGCTACAGGGTTGTTCATAATATTATTACTGTATTCAGGCCGCGCGGTTCTTTCTTACAGGGAAATAAAGCTGATTTTAATGATCAGTTTTCGTATTAATTTTGTAGTATGAACTACACCCTCTTGCTCTCTTTGCATAACATGGCTTGGAGGAAGGAAAGGTAAGGGGAGAATAATATCTAAGACGAGAATAGGTTGGAACGCCCGAACTTATCACGAAGAAGACGATTGATAAAAAAATAATTATTTAATATTTTTATATTTTATATATCTAACAAACATGGTCTCACAACTGTAACCAAGACATTGGTAGTTAAAATGACACGACTAATTGAATTGAGGCTTGTCGCAGGAGTCGTAGTAATATACATATTTGAATGGTACGAGAGCAGTTCCGCAGAGCTATTCCGAGCTTTTGCTTGTAGGGTGACAATTTCCCCGGTGATAGCCTACTTCCGATAGGACAGTGGTCTCAAAGAAGAAGAAATGTTCCGTTTTGACCTTTATTTGTGTGATAAAACGTGAAATAAGTGACGAAAAATTGAACATAGACATGTAAAAAAATATAGTTTTCGCAACATTATGAATCGTTTCTGGGCTTCGTTTTTACTTTATGTGTAAAATGAGCTATAACCGAATAATATTCGTAATGTCAGCTTTTTCCTGTGAAAACAATGTATTTTTTACCAACAAGCGCGTTTCCCTCCACAGTTTTAATAGAGCAGGTGAGTTCATTGAACAAATGGGTAAGGTAAGAAGACGAGATAGTATATCACGTTCATGCTATGTAAGCAAAGCAGTTCAAGGGAGGGAAAGATGATAAGGAGGTTTTTTTACCCGTTTTCATTATAATAAGACGCGTTCGAGCTAAACGATGTTTTTGTGCAGAATTAGGTTATTTCATTACGTTTTATAACTTTTTCAATAAACGTCTTCCCATTTTTTTTCTTTGCCGTCCTCCTGCAAATATACATATGTACAATATGTACAAATATGTTTTTCAGAAATCTTCCTTACATTTTTACGAAATTGAGTTGAAAATTGAGCAGTAAATTTTTTTTTTTTTAATATTCCAAATGTTTGTTTACATCTTACCCGACTTCTCACTATAGATCCAAAATGTCGAATAATCGAAGTGGTAATTATTGTTGTTGTACATATATGGAAATTTCATTGCTCCATAGTTCCTGATCCGATAATTTAACGGCCTCCATGGTCGAGGGGTAAGGCTCTCGACTACGAATCCGAAGATCGCGGGTTCAAATCCCGGCGTGCGCAAGTAGTTTTTATTTAATTATTTTCTATTGTTTCGCAATTAATTCATTTAAAAATAATATATATTATATTTGCGCATGTTGCAGAGTGAAAGATACTCTCAGTGTCGCCCTGGTGAAATACCACCATTCAGAATTGAAACGTTGCTTGAAATGGCTTTTATCTGTGTTTGGTGAACAGATCTGAATAGCAAGGTATTCCCCACCTTCCTCTTCCCCTTCTCCTTCCCCTCCCCAATACCTCAGCCTCACAAATTCCCCAATTGGGAATGCCATAGTCTCACTGGCTCCAGACGGTTGGGCGCAATTGGGACTCTTATGCGGTAAACATATTAAAAAAAAAAAAAAATCGACGTAGAATTTGTAGCTAAAAATAGTCATGACCTGTAAATCCCACACAGAAACATTATTATTACCAGGTTTAAATCAATCAATCGATCGGTTGAACGGGACTTTATTGTAATATTTATGTAAAATTTGAAAAATAAAGGTATATGTAAAACTTTTAATCATTGAAGATAACACAGAAAAGATAAAATAAAAGCTAATACCGTTATCTTTTTATTTTTTGTATCTTTTCAGTTTCGTGTTTAGATTTTTCATTATTATTATCATTTTTGCGAGATAATGTTTATTGTACTTATTAATTTTTATTGATAAATAAACATATGTAAGTTTTGGACATATTTTCCGTTTTATGTACTGATATAGAATAAAATTAAAATATCTTTAATTTGCTTTCTTAAAGAATTCCATTTGGTGAAGTCTTATTTCTAACCCTAATATCAATAATATTTGGATAATTTAATACGATTAACTAATTTATTAAGTGCTCTCATCCTTTCCAACTTTTTGCTTTTCCTACATTGTTTTATTGACTAAAAACATGATGGTAATGTGATACAGGAAACCCCCTACATTATATATATCTGAGTTAAGGAAAACTCAGAAACGATCAGAACAAATAAAAATTGATAAAATTTCAGTTGCAATTGAAGACAGATATTTTAAAGAATGTTGGCAAAAAAAACAAACAACCTTTTAAAATCTAAAGCACAGATATCTGCACATTGAAGGAGAGTCGAATGCCGAAAAGGTCGCAAATATTTTCATCTCCGACTTTGCAAAAATATCGGAATGAAACGATCCAATAGTTTTAGAAAAACCATGCAAGGATGGTGGTCAAATATAAACGTTACAGCAGATATGGTTAAAACGGCAGTAAAACTAATGAAAGCTGGAAAATCTCCCTATTATGATGAGCATTGAACATGTTCGAAATGTAGGTGAAGAAATAAACACCCAAATAAACATAATAAATAAATAAATAAATAATAAATAAATTAAAATATATAAATAAATATATTTATATATTTTAAGTAAAGTGGTAAATACAAAGTGTATTTTCAATTATATAATTAATAATGATGCCACAAAGTTATCAATCATTTGAATAAATTATAAATAAACACCCTTTTAGCTATATTATTCACACAGATTCTTCGACACATGTACATGCCCAGGAACTTGCACTCACGATAGTGCCATAAGTCAAATCCAGACAGATAGGCATATCTAGTTCTTCCAACTACGATATATGCCAATATCTCT
The DNA here is from genome assembly GCA_022606495.2 of Halesus radiatus. NCBI lineage: Eukaryota > Metazoa > Arthropoda > Insecta > Trichoptera > Limnephilidae > Halesus > Halesus radiatus. The sequence continues at coordinate 34,336 of JAHDVE020011105.1, forward strand.
AGCCACAATAATATCTAGAATATTTGTAAGAGTTTTACAAATACATATTAGAGACAAATTATTTACAGCAGATAATCAACTAGGTTTTAAACTTAAATTGTCAACAGACATGGCAATACTCGCCATGAAACAAACTCTATACTATTATAGACAAGGCTAGAAAGACAACTTTGTATGCTTGTTTTCTGCTACTCGAGTAAAGCTTTTGACCGGGTGTCACATGCACCGCTTTGGAAAAAACTAAAAAAAAACGGAAAGTGCCGGCCTCAATCACTAACATTCTGGCAGTCTGGCATCATCAGCAAGAAAACAGAATAATCTGGAAAAATAAGATGTGCAAACCAGTGAACATGGGATAAGGCATCAGACAATGGGGAAGTTTATCACCGATCCTATTTAACGTTTATATGGATAATTTAAGTGAAAAACTCACCTCAGCAAATATTGAATGTCATATGGGAAATACATGCATCAACAATATTACGTACACCGATGACATGGTTATTCTATCACCAAGCATCAAAGCCATGAGGAAACTGATAAAGATATGTGAAAGATATACCCCCGAACACAATATGGTCTATAATCCGAGTAAACCTGTGTTGATAGCTTTCAAAGTGGACTGTAAATATTACCAGTTCACCTTAACGATACAAAAATATCAGAAAAATCCGAGGTCAAGTACTTAGGACACATCAAAAGAGCGGAGCTCAAAAATGATGCAGATATTGAACGACAGAGAAGATCGCTATTTAGAGCAAACATGATTTCTCGAAGATTTAATCAAGTGTACCTCAGAAGGAAAAAGGGCAACTTTTCAGTACGTACTGCACCAGCCTGTATACTTCGGAGTTGTGAACTAACTTTAATAAATAAACTCTAAAAATAAAGTGCAATATAGCAACTCGTACCGAATGATTTTCGGACTGTCTTGGTATTGCAATGTCACTAAGATGTTTGCGGAAGGGCGCATTCCCGGATTCCGAGCCCTAATAAAAAAAACGGATCGCCAAGTACAGAGCGCAGCTAGATAGGAGCGAAAATACCCTATACACTGATGGCAGCAATGGGACCTTGCCAGATGTCCATCTGGCAAGGTCCCATTTACAAGCGATGGAGCCAATTCCTGATGATTTACATATAAAAAAAAGTGTTTATATTTTTTATTATTATATATTTTTGTATTTGTCCCTTGTATCTATATTTTTATCTTCTGTTATATTTTGAAACACATATTATATTATACCTCCGCGAGATCTGGAATAAACATTTAGAAAAATATAATAATATTAATATTTAATACAGAGATGCGATAATTTTGATGTATTCTCCTTATAGTAAGTGGTGTGATTAAACCATGTAAGTTTTCCTTGCATTTTTTAAAAGTCTGTTTTATCCCCCACAGACTTGTATTATACTGATATGGCCTTTTTTGATTTATATTTACCCACTAATTCAGATCCTGTATTTTTTAGTCTAGATCTGTCAAACGAAGAGGTCATATCGGTATTTTTTTACTGCGCTGTAATTAACGTCTTTAAATGGACCCGGATAATTTGCGGGATATTTTCAGGTTTAAGATCGTCCATTTCTGTCATGGTTTAAGCCTTTTCGTTATTTGGGTTAATTGCGTTGATTTCGCGGAAAAAGACTGATCCTAAGTAAATTATATTTCGAGACTCTAAGTGCAAAAAAATGTTGAAGGAGAGTAGTAAAAAGCCGTGCTTTTACGTTGACTTCTTTCTTGATTCGAAATAAATAATTCTATAATAGACATGATAAAAAAGTACATGTATGCATGGTGTCAAATCTTAACCATTTTGAAGATGTTGTGAAATGAATCTAGACTTAAAAATCGTCAGCATTGTATCGTAGCGTAAATAGATGTCGGGGGCAGGGTCTTTAGTAGGCACTAACTATTCTGCGATACGAGTTCTTGGTGTTTTGTTATTAAACAGTAAATTATTACCCTTCTGTAAATATCTATAAATATTTTTTGATTGCGTAGACACGTCCATGGTCCCGCGATTTTGCTATTTTGATATTTTGCAATTTTGCTGGCACGTGTCTCTTCTGTTAAGTCCTTCAATGTTTCTCATGAAGTTTTAGTCACCCTGTATGTACGTATGTTTAGCAATATTAACTAGGTACAAACACGTGATGTTTATTCGATAATCGCTTGCTAAAGCATTTATTCAGCTAATGAACACTAAATATCCATTGTTAATAATACCTCCGATAAAAACGGTGATCGACACGTCTTTTTGGCTTTTATCTGTTCCCGCTTATAAGATATCCCGCGAACGAGCCTTATTAATGTCTGATGACTTATCCGGCCCGATAAGGGTAGATATTAATAAAATTTAATTGAACAACCTTACTAAATGGTTATTGCCCTAACGCAGAAGTGGAGATAGAAGTTTTGAGAACTACCCTACATATTTTTACTGTCATTAGCTTTTTTTATGAGAGGCGGTAAATTTCGATTGCGGAAATAATGGCATTCCGAAAATGTCTTTATATTATTGTTTTTATTGGTGTGCCATTCGAATGGGAATTTGGTATCTGTTGAACGATTATTGTTATCGACGTTTGCCCATTTTCGTATTGTTTTCGTTGAAGTTTTGTATGCAGACTCTCATTTCTAGGTATGTTATCATCATCACCGTCACTCTATATTTCCTCTTATATAAATGTCTCCTCAAGCTGCTTCCTCTGTTTTACATCTTACACTATTCCGTTATGCGTTTTGCCCAATTTTTTCATCTCCTGATACAGTAGACTGCCTTCAATCTTATTGTTTATTTTGCGGATCTCTAGAACTAAGTTCTTCGCCTATTTCCTTTCCCTTTTTGGTGTAAGTATTCAATTACTTAGATCATTTGATTTACCTCTTTACAATTCCCGAACATCTTATTTAATGGCACTGTACAATTGATTTCCAGTAAATATATATTTTATCTACACCAACTAGATAACTATATTACAATATTTAATATATCTTTACTAAGGGTTTTGGAAGTTATTAAAATCATTTAGAAGTAATCTTCAATATTCCACAAAACAAATTAAAACATTTTCATCTTTCAAATCCGATATATTCACATAACCTCTTGCAAACAATGATTACAAAATATTATTATTTTTTTCTCACCCTGCCAGCAGAATATTCGCGGATAATTTCCAGCATATTGCTTCATTATTAATCACACTTATTCATTAAAATGGTCGTTACATTGGCATAAAGTGCCCATAAACTTGTTCCGTGGTAAAACACGTTTTTGACATGCATTTCCCATACATGCCATTCACAATGCCTCCACCATTCCTGGCCTAATGCCGTCGTCCATGGAACGTGGCGTGACCCCTGGCGGCATGTGCTGTAATTATAATTTTACTTCGACATTTTCCGATCTGCTCGATAAGGATTTAATGTGTTGAATTCGTTTGCGATAGTCGTGTCAACGTGGTCAAACTGATTGCTTGCAATAGTTACAATAATGGATCTAACTTAGTTTCGAGATTGGATTTTGAGATAAACTGAACAGTTTATCACAAATATACTGATCTCTAATCTTTCTATTTAGATGATAAGGATTTCTTGTATTTAATACCCTTGTGATAGTTGCGTTGCAATAATGTATCTAAGTGCATTAAGTACAGATATAAGAAAAAGCTTTTTTTATAAAGGGGGAAGGGACGTTGGTGACTGATTATTTATTAATTCGTTAAAATGTCAATATTGTAATGAAATAATCAACTTGTTTTAAAATAAAATATTTATCATGATTATTTAAAATTTACATAGGCCAAATTTATGTATCAAAATCTAATCAGAAATATGACGTTTTCTGACCGCCATTTTATGTAAATGTATGATGTTTTATGCACACGATTTTGCAGCTCGTCGCCCATTTCACATTTTTTTTATAAAACTTTTGAGACCACTCTTTTTTCGCCCCACTCGCAGGTATATTAAAGTGAAGTGGTGTACAGAAAGCTACAGTATTTCAGTTAATATGTTTCAAATTGTGTTAGGGTAGATGTTTTAAAGAATGAGATGTTTTAAAGAACGATAATCTGTCATGGTATATTTTACATACTCGTAGGTTTTCTATTATTACTATGTTTCCTCATTGTTGGATTCTTTAATTTTTTTAATAAATACGTTTTTGGCAACGTACTGAACACCAACTAACTTGGTGAGTGGTAATTTAGACCGTTTTCTCCCATCTCTAAGCGATTCTTCCACCACCACTCTGTGGACGTTATCCTTCTTTAACGATGTCCTAATCCACGATCCGGTATGCTGTAAAAAGCTTCTTGCGCCGATGGTTGTAGTTTTCGCGAAATCTGACATTAAACCAATATTGTGTCAATGGGTTGGGTCATGTCAATATCGGAAATGAACACGTTGAGCCACAGGTGAGGGCTGTTTATTCGGTGGAGATCGAGTGCCCGGGTACCCGCTGATCTTGCTGCTTGCCGCAAGAGAAAGTGGCAGTCTTTTACTCAACGGTGCCTTCCATACCGCACGAGCCTTCACTCTCCGAGAACTCTACTCTTGCGAGCGTTTTTTGGCCAACTTTAATTATTTTAGGTTCAATACCTATATTATTTCATTTTTGTCATTAATAATACCTCCAACTCCATGTCATAATTGGGGATACTGTGAACTGTGCAGACGGGTTGATGTGTTTGTAACAAATGTATGCATCTATGGAAGAAACGTGAGTGTGTAAAACGTATTTAAATTATGATAGCGAAGAATTAAAAAAAAAAGATCGCCGAAACAGCTCTCGCAATAATAAAACAAAAAAAATACTTACAGAACTTATTAATCACATGTATAATCTTTAATAAATTAATAGAAATACTTTGTAAACACCACTTTTTTTAATATTTAAATATAAACATGTTTCCAAAGCGAAGCTTTCCTCATCAAGATATACAGAATACTAAAAAATAATAATGTCAAGTTTAATTATTATTATTATGTTTATCATTTGTCTTACCTGACCTTATTATATTTAGTATTCTGTATGTCCTGATGAGGAAAGCTTCGCTTTCGAAACATGTTGTTGGTATTTATATATTAAAAAAGTGGTATTTATAAAGCATTTTTATTAATTTATTAATAATGACTCCACAATGTGAATATCAATCTATGGAAGAAATTATTATCTTTAAATTTTAAAAATATACATATATAGTGAACTTCTACGAAGTAAACACAATTACCATTAATATTTAGCGAAGGATGTATGGTGGATAATTTTCATTCGGATATACGTGAACATCATTAAAAAGGATAGTGTTTCAATGTTATTTTTCTGCCCAAAATGCTTTCGGTACCTGCCCATAACCATGTAATTTGTTGGCTAGGTGCAAAATCAAATTTAACAGCGTTTTCGTGTGCTGGGATTCTCCTCCCTTTATCTCCAGTCTCCCAGTCATTTACCCCTATTATTACAGGAAATTCAGCAAGGGGATAAACAGATGAGTATAGTGAAAACAATTTATAGGTTTATTCAATTTGTTTTAGTCTTTATAAACAAGTGGAAGAGAGTATTAATTTTTTTTCATTATAACATACTTATTACGATGGAATTCCCTCAAGTACTCATAGTATCAAAAATATAAAATTTTAAAATTATAAACAGATTTTTTTATAAAGTAATAATTGCTGCATGATTTGATTCCGGTTTTGTAAGTATTTTCATATTAAATATATTTTAATTATATTCTCGTGCGCAACATCTTTACATTTTTTGTATTTTTACATCTTACATAATTATTGTGTACCCGATATTTTTAAATATTTTTAGATTATCGATATGTTGCTACTTATCTATCTAAATACTGTACTGTATATTCATTCTTTATTTACCATCTTTCACTGTCTATCCTTTTACTTATTGGGTAAAACGATTTAATGGTGTGTAGTTATCAGTTTTGTTGGTGATTTTATTCATACATAAGATAGATTCACCTCAAAATTTGCTTTTAGTGTGGTAGCCAAAATATAAGGTCATCAGGAATTTAATTTAAGGTCATCAGGAATCTAGTATAATGCTTCAAATTTCTGAAATAGAATTTTTCGGCTGTAACAATTTCTGCACATTTTTTCAATATTAGAATCTCTAGCACAAAGAGATTCGACAGCCCGCTCTGATAGAATGATGATAAAAAACCATTAATTCCATTCTACGAAATTGTATAATTCCCTTCTAAATGATATGAAAACTATCATGGAGTTACAACAGTTCAAAAATAACATCAACGTATTATACATGAAGATAAGGAAATCATAAGTATCAATGACACCAACACAACAATCTGCCTCGGAACAGAGATTACTAGTGTGGAGTACAGAAACTGTGAATATAATAAAACATAATAATAAACTTGTACTTTTACATTCAATGTAACATAGTAAATTAATATGTCTCAAATAGTCTTTAATAAAATTTTAATTAAAAAAGGTTCTCCGCAGATATTATTATCTTCCCGGAGGACCAAATAACCAACACTCATCCCCATTACAAATAATTATTTTAACTCCATTCTCCGAGTCTCGTTGTCATCAGTCCCAGTCTCTGCTGCCCCCGAGTCTTGTTGCTTTTTTCACTTCGACGCTCTTTTACGGTGTTGTTTTTTTCGCCTGCCATTGTTCGGCTAGTTCAGAGTTCCGTGTCGCAGCGCTGGAGAACTTGTTTAGTCGTACGCTAGGAATGCTTAATGCCAATATAAATGGGAGAGGTCGGTCGGAACACGACCCTCGTAGTACCCAGTACTAGTTGGTGTGTAGGTTAGGCTGGGCCGTCAATATACCGATGTAGGTTTTTTTTGTTTATTTTGATATCGTTCTCTAATCTAAGGGGTCTAAAAATTTGGGTGTAACAATTAGACTGACTGACTTTCCCTGTCTAAGCAGAAGTCTAAGATGACGTCACATAGTTGCCATTCTCGTTGAAGATTGAGTACCGGGCGGAATCTCTGACGTCAGAGCCGAGCGGGGCTTTTAATCTCCGATAGAAGATGCTTTTGACCCTGTACCCTGAGGTTTGAATACGGGACATTAAGCCGATTTTCCATAAAAAATATTATTAAAAATATATTACACAATTATAGTGACAAATAATAGGTATGGACGCCGTTTTCAAATCTAATGACGAAAAAACTTATTCGATCGTTCGCTTCTGGCGTGAGTCACACTTAAGGCTGGCCGCAAACGTACGGAATCCTGATCCGGTTTTCGAATCAGGAATTCAGATTCGGGTACCCGAACGCACGCATTTCATCAAAATGTTCTACATGCCGCACACGTTCTTATTTTTTCCGGACGGAAATAATTCCTGACATACGTTTCGGAAGCCAACCCGTGCGTTCGGAAAGCCCAACGGAAAAAAAAAATCCGATGACGTCATTACGAACGCAGTGCTTCCATACATTTTGTTTGTGCCACCGTAAACGGACGGAAATTGAGGAAAAAAAACAGTGCCGTGCAGTGGGGATCTACGCGGCTTTTTTTCGCAGTCATAATGTGTGAGACAGAAACAGAAATGTGTGAGACAGAAACAGAGGGCGGTCACTGTACGTACTGGCAGTATAAATTCCGAATGGAAAAAAAACGAACGTTTCCGCTAGGCTCACAAAATTCTGAATCAGAATGCCCGAATCGGAAACCCTATCAGGATTCCGTACGTTTGCGGCCAGCCTAAAAATATCGTTTTAATGTACCTAAAAAGACATTTCAGGTCATTGCTTGTGCGGGAATTGTAAGACATACTCGTATATCACACATACCCATATCCATAAATTGAAGAAATTCACCTGTACATTGCTTAGCTAGGCTAGCCGGTTAGTAGTTACCTAAAGTAATTAAATAAATAAAATAAAAATAAAATAAAATTCACGCATCGGTGCGCAAATGCGTCCACAGCCCGCAACACTGTAAATAACCAAAGTGTAAAATAAAAAATAAAAAGTTAATATTTATTAAAAGCTTCTTACGCTTTTTAAGGTAATTTTATAGATATTTTTGAGTCCTAAAATTCATTTTATGAATACTTTCCAGTCCTAAAAATTATAAGTATCTCAATAAATATCAACTCTTCTTGTGCCATCAATCTAATAAATGTAACATCAATAGAAAAGGAGCAACAAATAACCATGTAAAACTATCATCTCTATAAATAAATTTTCTAATAAAACTGTGTTCATCTGAAGCGACCTGTACATAATTAGTTAAGAAATATTTGTACAGCGCCCTTGAGGCGATTTTTCACAAAAACGGCGCTATACAAATCATCCAATTATTATTATTATTATTATACATGCAATTTTATTCTTTCGTTGCTGTGAATGATTATATTATTATTTTAAACTTTGGCAAGTCAAACGACAAATTTATTCTTTTGAAAACTTTCGCTTCTGGTGCAGGGCCGAAAGCAGGTAGGATTTTTTTCGTTTCTGTATTTTAGCACAACTTTTGCCCCCCCCCTGTCAGAGAAATTCTTTAATAAGCTTTCACGGTTCGTATAGCCTAGTGTAGGTTTTTGATGTGTTGGTAGTTAGTACATAGATGATTTAGGTAGTCGTGCTGGTACGGAGCGGTCCCAACTCGAATGTGAAATTGTGCCACTTTTTACAGTGCGATTGCAGTAAATGTAAAACCTCTCCATAAAGTTGCACCCATAAAATAAAGTTGCGGTTATTGTTTTACTACTTTCCTTATATCATTATTAGTTTCAACTGCAGAGTTACACTTTCTACGTGTCTTCCCTCGCATGCAAATTATGTTTGCTGATGTTTTTACAGCATTTTTAAATTTATTTTTAAACACTAATATCGTTAAATAAAATTTGAATTAAATCAAATTTAATATTTTTTTATGTGAATACCGCACAAGAGTCCCATCTGCTCCCAACCGTCTGGAGCCAGTGAGACTATCGCATCCCCAATTGGGAATGTTGTGAGACAGAAGGTATTGTGGAGGAGACGGAGAAAAGGAAGAGGAAGGTGGGGAAATTCCTGGCTATTCAGATCTGGTCACCAAACACGGCCAAAAGCCATTTCAAGCAACGTTTCAATTTTGAATGGTGGTCTCTCACCAGCCCGATACTGAGAGTATCTTCCACTCTGGAACCTGTGCAAATATAGTATATATTATTTTTAATTGAATTAATTGTGAAACAGCACAAATTAATTACATAAAATTTACTTGCGCACGGCGGGATTTGAACCCGCGACCTTCGTATTCGTAGTCGAGAGCCTTACCCCTCGACCATGTATATATATATATATATATAGGTAGGTACTAATAACTCATTTGATTTTATTTGACTATTTCGAACATTATTTCATATTCATTCGATTCATTTTTAATTGATATTTTTAATGGATATCTCGATTGTGTCAAACAATATTCATTAAAATTTCATCGGTTGGTGGTGATCCATTGAAATATTAAACTATTTCCGATACACGTTTAATCAAAATGGTTTTCATAATGTTCAAATTTGGATATTAGGTCGTTGGTAATAATATTATTACTTATTCAGAAAATTCGATACTATCAATAAAAATCAACTATGAAATTTAACAGTCATTTCTGCAAATGACATATTTAATTATTTCAAATACGAACTCAGGGAATAATAACAGTACATTATTTTATATAATGTGTTTCTGCCAATTTAGTTTATGTAATTTAATCATGAGATATTTAAACTCTACTTCGCTTTAGGGTGGTTGAAATATACCACATGTGTGATTATAAAAACAAGGTAATTATAAATATCATAAATAATTATTGCTATGTCATCTACCATTTCAGCATGAAATATAATTTCATATCCAGATTTTATCTGGAAAGTTATAAAAACGCCATTGAATATTTTCTCATAGATAATTCTTAATTCTTATTTTGTAGTTAACAAAAATAATAAGAATAATATATGTATGACTCGTATAGCGCCGTTTTAGAGAAAAATCACCGCAAGGGCGGTGTGTTCCTTGTATGTCTATGGATTTGACAGAAATAGATATCAAGGACTAACGAAATGATAATTTCAAAATGTCTTTTTCGGGGATGCTGTGTGAAGAGTCTTTTTGAGGAGAGGAAGGAGTGAACATGGGTCTTGAAGAGACCCATGATGTGGAGGGAAGAAACACAGAAGCCGCCAAATCTTTCTACCCAGGCTGTTGAACTCAAGAATGACTCGTATAAACAATCCATTCTCATGTGACCGTGTACAAATGATTGGCGCGCGTTTCGTGTGCTTACAGATTATCCTCCGGTGCCGAAGGGATCAATGACGCCAGTTCCTCAGATCATCTTCCATTGATATTCGGGTTGAACAAGGATAACATTCCCACCTAACCCTCGTGCTCTAAAGTTGCAATCTGTTAAGATACACGAATATATCGAACGGACCCCCCCGTTTCTGCAGAGTTGACCATTTTCTTCAGGTATTTTTGGGCACCTGACCATTGGTTGTATTTACACGGTGGATTTCAAATTATGATTTCATTCTACGATTTCATATGTAATAAGGGTAAGAGTTCTCAAATCGGTTGTTAAATAATTTTAAAATTGTGCTATTTTTTATTTGTCGCAAATTATCCTCTATTGTTTACAATCCAAATATGGAAACGCCAGCCTCGGCACGTTTTTCTTGTTCGTATTTTTTTGGTCCCATATATACTAGTTTAGACGCGAGAGTATTCCGTAACGAAAAATTCGAATATCTATTTAGAATTTCATTTTAATAATATAATTTTTTTCCCTTTTTGCTGCAGAAAAAATATATAATTATATACATAAATACTTTCATGTTTCCCCAAGTACTTACATCGATAGATATGTATTTTAAACTAAATCTCATACTACCAAAGACTTTTTTTAATAAGCTTCTACTTTTGATTTATATTTCGTATATAATATTATAAAAAATTGTTAACATTTTCATAATTAAAAAGTCCGATGTCACTTTTTTATGCTTTTGTTATTTAAAAAAACCTTTTAAATTAAATTATTCTCACTTTTCTAAGCTGCGACCTTTCCTTTGTGACAGAATGGAAATTCTGGGTTTATTAAAAAAAATACACAAATGACCATCTTTTTCACAATTTTGCTTCCGTTTCATTAAAATAATCAGGTTAACGTGAATTTCGACCCAAGAAATTATTTATGTACAGGATCAGTAAGGTGATAAAATACACTGTTATTTTTATCACAACTCTTTTTGGATATCGTGTTTTTTATGGTAACATATTTTTTTCTCATTTTCTTCGTTGGGTCTCTGAAGTCGGATATCGATTATTAATATGATCGATCACTATTTAAAAAATATATACACACATAGATAAGTTCGGTTCTAGCCTTACTGACCATCTTTTCTGAGTTTCAACTAATTTAGAAGCTCCTTAGCTCATAGTGGAAAAACTGTTGCAGATATAACATCTGTTATGTGGAAATAGAATCGATTTCAAAAGAAGATAATAAACATTTCTGTTTACGTGTTAAGTTGTTATTTACATGAGAATTATAATTTATTATGGCCACCCTAACTTTTCCTTTAAATATTAATTTCGGGCGTATTTTTAAAAATAAAATTTAAGTAATATATGATGTTTTCCTCAATAGTGTACTCACATTTGGTTATTTCTCTTGATGTTGGGTTTTTAATCCTCCCCACGGCTAAAAATTACAAAAAAATAAGTTTAAAAATCGTATTTTCACTAGTTAAAAATATCAAAACATTAGAAAATCATAAGACGTATTATATTATGTTTAATCACAACTTAAATTCTATACTTAACGGGGAGAGGGACGTCGGAGAGTTATTATTTATAATTTCAAAATAATGATAACATTGTTGTGCCATACGATAAACATGGTGTTTTTAAAGAGAATAATATTTATTACGTTTTTTTTATTTGCATGGGCTTAGCATTT